>VXBC01001514.1:15548-27570 GCA_013399945.1 Ploceus nigricollis
CGGGGCTGAGGGTGTTTTGGGGGTGTTTTGGGGGTGTTTTGAGGGTGTTTTGGGGGTGTTTTTGGGGTGTGAGGCTGCCTGGCACGCAAGGCAGCAGCTCTCACCGCTGCTCTCATCAGGAGGCACCCTGCCCTCGCAGGGCTTGGCAGCCACCGGCGAGCCGGGCAGGGCTGGGAAGGGCTGGAAGAGGGTCCTGGGGAACCCCTCCGGGACTCTCCCCAGCTTCTCCAGAGCTTTGGGACGTGATGGATGAGGAGTGGGTGGGTTCAGCATCAGCACAAGGTCTGAAACGCTGCTGGGAGGGTGAGGGGGTTCACTCAGCCCCCCCAGCCCCAACCCCAGCCCATGCAATGGGTCCGGGTAGGTCCATAGGGATGGGAGGCGCTGGCGGGATCCAGCCCGCCCGACAAGCCCTGCTCCTGCAGCCTGCCTCCCCAAAAGCGTTCCCAAGGGTCTTGCCGGGGCCGGGAGGGCTGCGGCATTCCCGGGAATTATCAGCAGGAATATTAGCAGCCAGAGTTTTGTAACTGTTCTTGCCAAACATTAATGAACGGCGTCATTGCTATTAACGAGTCTGATTAGACCAGATGTTGAAAGCCTTTATTAAATATTAGCTCAGCTTTTACCTGGGCCAAATTCCCCTTGGAATTTTTAAAGATTGAAGGAAACTTCGGGCCAAACCCCCAAGCTCTGGCTCATTCCTGCTCATCCCAGCTGCACTTCCCAAACTCCGCTGAATTTTGCCCCGCCTGGAGGAGCAGCCCCGTTGGCTCGAGCACTTCCCTGCCTGGTGTCACCCAATGTTCTGGAGGGATGAACTGCCCCAGCCTTGCCCCGTGCTGCCCCTTCACCTCTCCTATCTGCCAGGCTCACCTCCTCCCCTCTGCCCCACCACTCCTCCTCCT
Organism: Ploceus nigricollis; assembly: GCA_013399945.1. Taxonomy (NCBI): domain Eukaryota; kingdom Metazoa; phylum Chordata; class Aves; order Passeriformes; family Ploceidae; genus Ploceus; species Ploceus nigricollis. The sequence continues at coordinate 16,454 of VXBC01001514.1, forward strand.
CCTCGCTGCCTGTTTGCCCCGGAGGAGCCGGGGGAAGCGAGCCAGCCGCCTTCTCACGCAAACCTGGCCAATCGTTAACCTGAGCCTGGCTCTGCCCCTGGCCAGGATGATCCTGCCGCCACCACTCCCGGGACAGGGGACCTGCCGGATGATTCCCCAGGGATGGATGGGGAGGGCTGGGGATGCCTTGCCACAAACGTGTCCCCTCGCTCACAGCCTGCAGCTCCCAGCACCTCCAGAGTGGCCATGGAGGTGACAGCCCTCTGTGGCTGCTGGGAACAGCCTGGCCAGCCCAGAAAAGCTTTTTGGGGAAATGCTGGCACCCACATTCCGTAGGGAAGCGATGCTGACAACGTGTCCTACATCCTCCCCAAGGCAGGGCTTAGGGACCCCCTTCTGCCTCCCTGTCCTAGGGACCCCCTTCTGCCTCCCCACAGCAGGCTCCAGGGCCCTGGCCCAGGAGGAGAAGTCACCATTCGTGCCCCAGAGCCTGCTGGAGGGGAGAAAAGCTCTTCCCTGCCTTCTTGGGCAGGCTCCAGTCAGGGTCGGCCCTGTTTGTTAATGGGTAGCTATTCCCAAGGGCTTTGGCAGATAAAAACCCAGCGGTGCAGTGAGGGGAGAGCTCAGACAGCCGTGGGCTTCCAGGTGGCAGGGGAAGAAGGACCAGGCAGAGGAGAACGAGGTGACAGGAGAAGAAGGAGGAGACAGAGGATTGCCCCCTGCTCCTGGTGCCAATCCCTGCTGGGAGCCTAAAACCAACCAGGTAGGAGACAGCCTGAGTGTTTGGGGGGGTGAACATGGATATAGGACCAGGAAGGTCATATTTGGGTGCCCTGCTCACCCAGCGAGCTGTGTGCTCTCACAGAGCAGCCCTGTGGCATCCCCAGGTCCCAGCAGGTCCATCCTCCTGGCTGTAACTCCTGATGGGTTTGGAGGTCCTGCAACCACAGTCACGGAGGAGCTGCTGTTCCTCTCCTCCTGCTTCCCTGGGATTTGCTGAGCTGCACTTTTCCATGCCTTGTTTTACAGCATTGTCTTCCCTGGGCAGGAGCCACGGCTGTGCCAGTGGGGGTTTGGGTTTTCTGTGGGGACAGGGGTGTCACTGAAGGCTCAGATGGCTGAGGACCCCCTTAAGGGATGGGTGGGTGCGTTTGGAGCCTTCACAGTCCTCCAGCCTGTGCCTGGAACCCCCAGTGCTGCAGGGGCAGCTCCATCGCCCGAGCTGCTCAAGGGCTGTCGCTGCCTGTCCCTGTCCCTGTCAGGAACATCTGCAGGTGTCTCAGCCTGGAGACCAGCCCCAGCTCCTAAGACGTCTTTGGTTCATTCCTGAGGGTTCTGCACGCCAGTCTAAGGGTCTGCTGCGGGGAAAGGGCTGCTGCAAAGTCTCTGACGGGCTGAGGTTCCCCTAAGGGATGGGTGGGTGCCTTTGGAGCCTTCACAGGTCTCCAGCCTGTGCCGCTGGAACCCCCAGTGCTGCAGCGGCAGCTCCATCCCCCGAGCTGCTCAAGGGCTTTCGCGGCGTNAGGACACGCACCTGGCGCTGACGCGGCTGAGCCGGCGCTACGGGGACGTGATGGAGGTGCGCATCGGCACGCGGCCCGTGCTGGTGCTCAGCGGGCTGGACACCATCAGGCAAGCCCTGGTCAGGCAAGGAGAGGACTTCATGGGGCGTCCGGACCTCTACAGCTTCCGCTTTGTCACGGATGGGCAGAGCCTGACGTTCAGCCCCGACTCCGGGGAGGTGTGGAAGGCGCGCAGGAAGCTGGCCCAGAGCGCCCTGAAGAGCTTCTCCACCGCCCCCAGCCCCACCTCGTCCTCCAGCTGCCTGCTGGAGGAGCACGTGTCCAAGGAGGCCGAGTACCTGGTCACCAAGTTCCTGCAGCTGATGGAGGAGGAGAAGAGGTTTGAGCCCTACCGCTACCTGGTGGTGTCGGTGGCCAACGTCATCTGTGCCATGTGCTTCGGCAAGCGCTACGAGCACGAGGACCAGGAGCTGCTCAGGCTGGTGAATTCCTCGGAGGAGTTCACTGATGTGGCTGCTGCTGGCAACCCCGCCGACTTCATCCCCGTGCTCCGCCTCCTGCCCAGCCGCCGCATGAAGCTGTTCATAGATTTCAACAGGTACTTCATCAGCTTCCTGCAGAGGTGGGTCAAGGAGCACTACGAGTCCTACGACGAGGTAAGCTTGCAGGACCCTGTCCTGCTCTCCTCCCCTCTCTGTCAGCGAGGTGTTTGTGTTCTGGCAGCCAAGCAGCAATGGCCATTGTCCCCAGTTCTCCTTCTCACAGAATCACAGAGTATCGTAGAATCATGGAATGTCCTGAGCTGGCTCTCCCGTGGATCATCCAATCCAGCTCCTGGCCCTGCGCACACACCCAACAATCCCACCCTGTGCATCCCTGAGAGCGTTGTCCAAACTCTCCTGGAGCTGTGGCAGCCTTGGGGCTGTGTTGGTTCCCCGGGGAGCCTGGTCAGAGCCCCACCACCCTCTGGGGGAGGAACCTTTTCCTGATGTCCCACCTGAACCTCCCCAGACTCAGCTTCATGAGCCTCTCAGCAACTCCTCCATTCCCTGTGTGATGTGGCCAGTCTGGTGGTTGAACATCTGCTCTGTGCTTGGGTTCCTCAGAGAACCTCTCCTTGTTTCCACAGGGACCACAGGAGCTGGGGGATGATGCTCCCCAGGGCTCGTGTGACCCCAGGCTCCCCCAGCACCGGGTGGGGCTGCCCAGGAGCACCCAGCCCTCTGCAGTCCTGCTCCATGACCTTGTCTCCTCTTCCTCTCAGAACAACATCCGGGACATCACCGACTCCCTCATTGAGCAGTGCCTGGACAAAAAACTGGGGACAAACACGGCCACGCAGATCCCCAAGGAGAAGATCGTCAACCTCGTGAACGACCTCTTTGGAGCAGGTATCCTCCCACCTTTCCTCAGCTGTGGCAGGTACTCTCAGATTTTCTCCAGCTCCTCCTGTCTGACCCTTCCCTGTCCAACAGCAGGGTTTGGGTCTAAGCTCTCGCTCTCCTGCTCACTGGACCTCCCAGGGATACCTCTAGAGACCAGTGTGTGACCTCAGCTCTGGAAAAGTGAAGGGCAAGGGTTATATAGCTCAGCTGAACCTCACAATCCAGTGTTTGTCCTGGCTGAGGGAGATGTCTGTGGGCTGATTCATCTTTCTGTGGAAATTCCTCCAGTTCTGGAGAAGTTGTACAAACCTGACACAACCCAGGAGCAGGACGGGTTGAGAGAGCAGGATATTTTAGCAAAGTTTGTTATGGCAGGATAAAGCCCCGAGCCTTGCTGTGTGTCCAGGATGTCCCCTGCCTCCTCAGCCAGCCAGACTGGCCTGTGTGATGGTCAGCCTGCAGGCCAGGCTGGGTGCTGGGCTGAGCTCACCCACACCCCATCCTCTTTGCCCAGGCTTCGACACCGTAACCACAGCCCTGTCCTGGAGCCTCATGTACCTTGTGACGAACCCCAACATGCAGAAAAGGATCCAGGAGGAGCTGGGTGAGTCCATGAACCACATGGGTTCAAAAAAATGGGGCCAAGAGCTCTGTGCTCAGCCCTGATGCTGACCCTGCTCCTGATCCCCCTCCCCAGACCGGACCATCGGGCGGGAGAGGCGGCCGCGGCTGTCGGACCGGGGCACGCTGCCCTACACGGAAGCCTTCATCCTGGAGATGTTCAGGCATTCCTCCTTCCTGCCCTTCACCATCCCACACAGGTACGGGCTGGGCTGGCAGAGCTGCTCCAGGGACGGGGCAGCCTTGAGGCACCGTGTTACGGCTCGTGGAGGACACGGCTGTCCCCACAGAGCCACCCCTTTGGGTCACACCCTTCAGGAGCAGCCTGGCAGTCCCCTGAGGATGCAGAAGAACCTTTGGGCTTGCCCAGCTCTCCATCTTTTCTCTCCCCAGCACCACCAAGGACACGGTGTTGAACGGCTACTTCATCCCAAAGGATCGCTGCGTATTCGTCAACCAGTGGCAAGTGAACCACGACGAGTGAGTACCTTGTGAGGCACAAACCCTCCTGGGGAGACAAGCAGGTCCTTTCCTGTGCTGGCAAACAGGACCCCTCCCGTGGTGGCAAACCATCAGGGATGTTCTTCCCAACAGTTCCCACCTTCCAGTGTCCCCCCGACACCCATGACAGGAGAAACCATCTCAACACCCGATGTTCTCCCTTGCAGGAAGCTTTGGAAGGACCCAGAAACCTTCAAGCCCGAGCGTTTCCTCAGTGCTGACGGGACCAAAGTGAACAAAGAGGACGGGGAGAAGGTGCTGGTGTTCGGCGTGGGGAAGAGGAGGTGCATCGGGGAGAACATTGCCCGGTGTCAGGTGTTCCTCTTCCTGGTCACGCTGCTGCAGCAGCTGGAGTTCAGCGTCTGCCAGGGCGGCACGGTGGACATGACCCCGCTGTACGGGCTGTCCCTGAAGCACAAGAGGTGTGAGCACTTCCAGGTCAGGCAGCGCTTCCCCATGAAGGGCAGGAGCTGAGTGGTGGAGCAGACATCTCCAGGGTGTCCTTGCAGCAGAGCTGGGTCTGGAACGACTCTGTGGGGTGATGGGATAAACTGAAACCGTCGGGACTTCTGCTTTATCTGCTTTGTTTTGTAGCAGTTGTTGCCTGTTTTTTTTCCTGGTGTTTCTAGTGTTGGATATTCCATTAAATGCTGGCTGTTCCACCACATCCAGCCTTGGACCGTGTCCTTTGGGAGTCGCTCTCTGATGGATGCAGGACAGCCAACCCATGCCATAACCCCACAGCCCCCACTGCTGCTTCAGAATGATGGAATTATGGAATGGTTTAGGGTGGAAAAGGCTTTAATATCATCAAGCCCAGCAGTGCCAAGGCCACCACTAACCCGTGTCCCCACGTGCTACATGTTTTATCACCCCCAGGGATGGTGACTCCACCACTGACCACCTTTTTGGTGAAGAAATTTTCCCAATATCTAAACCTCCCCAGGTGCAACTTGAGCCCTCATCCGCCTCCTCCACCACGGTCGGTGGTGGCCCTGGAGGACACAAGGCAGGACACAAGGTAGGACACAGGGAAGGAGACAAGAAAAGACACAGGGAAGGACACAAGGGAGGACACAAAGGAGGACACAAGGACACAAGAAAGGACACAAGGGAGGACACAAGAAAGGACACAGGGAAGGACATAAGGCAGGACACAGGGAAAGACACAAGGCAGGACACCTTCATCCCTGGCTGCTGAGAAAGCCGAAGTGCTGCTGTTCCGGGCTGGAACAAAGGTGTTTTCACGGCAGGAAGAGAGTGAAACCCAAGAATTGCTCCAGCTCATACCCAGGAGTTTACATTGGCTGCCAGTCAGCCCATGCCAGCAGAGCCAGATGCCTCCTTTTACCCAGCTTTGCACGCAAAGCCACCCAGCCAACCCCAGCACCTGGCAGCGGTGACACGGGGACAGGCACAACCCCACTGCCAGGGGAGCACTCTGCCCCCACAGCCCCAGACCCGAGCAGGGGGGCTCCAGGCAGAGCTCCTGCCATGTCCAAATGCCAATCACTCATCAGGCGTTGCACAAAAGCTTCCCAGAAGAGGCAGAGATGAAAGCGTGGTGGGGAAGGGAACGGGGAAGCCGATTGCCCAAGACTTCGGGGAGATCCTGGCTTGTCCAGACCCGCTGAACCAGCCTGGGGGAAAGGAGTGACTCTGTGTGTCCAGGCCCTGCTTGGTCGCCAGTTTGTGGTGGATCCCCGAGGTGACACAGCCTCAGAGCCACCCGAATTCTTTGAGCCAGCACAGGCAGCTGTTGGCATCACACCAGCTTTGTCTTCCCCACTTGAAGATGATCCCAATATCGTAGGAAAAGCACTGGAGGGGAAGGTCCAAACCTGCTGCAGGCTACCAGAGGCGTTGGAAGAAATGTGGAAGGATGCTTTAGGACAACCCATGAGGTTCACCAGCCCAATAACAGCTCCACCAACTACGACAAGGACACAGGTCAATGCACCAGAGTCCCAAACCCACTTCCCACGAGGGACATCCCACAGATCAATGCACCAGAGTCCCAAACCCATTTCCCACAGGGGACATCCCACAGATCAATGCACCAGAATCCCAAACCCACTTCCCATGAGGGACATCCCAAAGCCAGCCTTCCCCTGCTGCAGGGGAAGGTGGCATCATCCACTGGAGGTGCACCTCAGTCACCTGGTGACTCAGAAGAGCAGTGAGATTGCTGGGGACTCATCGGTGCCATGCTGTCCCCGTGGAGTGGACTTGGCCCCGTGGGGACACGCGATGCTGGCCCTGCTGTGGGACCACAGGCCTCGTTTGCTGCAGCCATTGCGTGCCTCCCATGCCCTGAAGGCTGCCTGGGTGTGCTGATAAGGCTGCAATAAGCAGGAGCAGATAGAAAGAGCAGCGGGAATTTTTTTTTCCCCCTTTGCAGATGAGAGTTTTATAGCCCCGGGGCAGATAAGGAGCTTAATATTAACAACAGTGTTGTGGAACAGCCTCTTGGTGGTGAGAGGGCTTCCCAAGATCCAGTAATGGGAGGCTGAAGAAGTCACCCCTGTGTCAGGATGGAGCAGGGGAAGGGAAGAGGCTGGAGGGGACTGGGCAGGCAAGTTATCCTTCCCTTCTCTTCATGGGGCAGGAGGCAAAGCAGCCCCTTTATAGCTCCCTACCTACATTTAGCACCTCTCCCTCTCCTGATGCTGATGGAACCATCCCATAGAGCTGTGGAAGACCTTTCCAGGCATTCTGCAAAGCTAGGAGGGACCCCTGAGACGTTGGTCTGAAATCCCTGCATGTTCACCGCTCCTTGCACATCCCGTCCAACAGGCCAGACCCCAGGAGAGGCCCCAGTTTTCCTGCTGGGCTCCATAAAATCACAGAATGGAATCTCCTGAGCTGGAAGGGACCCCAAGGATCATCGGTCCAGCCCCTGCACAGACACCCCAACAATCCCACCCTGTGCCTCAGAGCATTGTCCAGGTTCTCCTGGAGCCCTTGGGGCCGTGCCCATTCCCTGTTCAGTGCCTCTCCACCCTCTGGGTGAGGAGCCTGTTCCTGGTATCCAGCCCGAACCTCCCCTTTTCACCATCACTGCTGTGAAAGCCTCAGTAACTCACAGTAGGTGAGAGGCTCCAGTTCCCCTATCTTTGCCTGCCCCTAATGACCTTCCGCAATTAAGCCCTCCAATTACTCCCCGGGCAGTCTGCGAGCGGCGCGGTTTCGGTACTCGGAATCAGGGCCGTGATAAGCCAGGGAAGCTTTGATCACTCCATGGAAAATTGCTTTTATGGTTGGTTTTAAAGTGAGTCATGAGCCCAGCCACGGCAGCAGGGCTCCAGCTCCACTTCCAAATGTTCCCAGCACCATCATTCCTGCAGGAAAAGCTCTGGGCAGACACAGACTTCTCCCTCTGGCTGAGACACCTGCCTGATGCCAGCACCGAGCTGGTGGCATCTCCTCTCTGGGAAAGTCAGTCCCAGCCCCAAAATGGGCCAGAACAACCACTTGTGACTCTCCTGGATGGAAGGGAGGAGTTGCTCTAACACCTGACAGCCCTCCCACTTAAAAGTGAACCCTGCATTTCTAATTTCTGTCCTTTGGCTGTTTGGGATCTGTTATCAGGAGTTGTCTCCCCACGGGGATTAATCCTTCTGTGTCTCACTTTTGCTGTTTGTCCCCAGCACTGCTGACAGAAGAAAACCCCCCAACACCATCTTTTTCTTTGCATCTCCACAGGCACAGAACTCCACACTGGTTTCTGCCTTTTTAGGGGAATAAAAATCTCTGCTCAGCCTCCATGAGCAGCTTCTGGGGTGCTGGAGCTGGTGGGTGAGGAAGCTGCTGGTTGTCCAATCCATCCAGGTTGGACCTATGGGTGGAGCAGAGCTGGATCCAAAGGAGCTGGGCACATTAAACCCAGCACATGGCTCTGCTCCAGCAGTGCTCCCAAATCAGCCTGAACCCTTTTCCCTCCTGCCACCCTCCCCTCCCTCCCCGCGTTGGGGAGGAGGCTGAGTTTGGGCTGATCGATCGCCCTGTGCCATGGCGGGTACAAGGTACCTGTGAATCAGAGGGCAAGAAAGAGGGCAAGCATGGAGTTTGTCCCCAGGCTGAGAAGGGAACAGCAGAGATGCAGAGATAGCTCCTCCCTGCACGCAAAGCCCTGCTCAGGAAAAGCTCTGGGATCCCAGGAACTCCCTCAAATGTGGCTGTACACCCACCCTGGCAGGATTTTCCCTGGGCTGAGAGATGGGAGCACCAGGGGCCACCAGGGGCCACCAGCGCTGGCAGAGTGAGCCAAAAGCCTCTGGGATGGTGGATGCTCCTCAAACTCTGCAGGATGTGGGCTGGAGAGCTGGGGTGCATTCGGGGCTGGCTGTCCCCTGGGTGTCCCCAAGGCTGGCCCTGGTGGCAGCGTAGCAGTGGGAGGTGGGGTCACACAGAAGGACAGGCTCTCATGTCCCCCCCACAGCAAGAGGTCCCGGTTGTCTGCCCCACTCTCGCACCCCTAAAATCATCTCCCTGAACCCCAGCAGGGCTGGTGCTGTCAGGGTGGGGGACACAGGCAGAGGGGGAGGTTCCACCCGGAGGTGAAAGGTCACCTGCTGAGAGCCAGCGTCCCCAGCCCGCTCCCCTTCAATTAAAACCATCCCGGAGCCAGGGGAGCGAGGGAGAGCCCTGAAATGCGGCTGTCCTCCACAGCCAGGGAGGTTTGGGGTTGGCATGGGGGACGAGGCACCCCGAGAAGGAGAACTGGGATGGAGGGAGCAGGATCCTCACTCACTGAAGCACTGCTGTCCCTGAACGCCCTCCGGTGGCACCTGTGACACAGCTCCCCCGGTGGCACGTGTGACACAGCCCCGCCAGCGGCACACGGGAGCTTTACCGCTGACGGGACATTTTTTGCGGGGTGGGACATTTGGGGAGGGGGGTCTGTCAGAGACGGACCCCCCTGCAGAGGATCCCGCATCCCCCAGAGCCCCCGGAGCCCTGGGAGCCGCAGAACCGGCCAAACCCGGCTCCCTTCGGGGCTGTTCCAGCTGGAAGGTGAATTCTCCAGGCTGGAATGAGCCGGGAGCTGTCACTCTGGCTTTACTCGGCTGCTCCAGCCGCCGCCCGCGGGTCCTGCGCTGTCTCTCTCGTACATCCCCGGCAGGATCGCTCCCCTTTCCCTGCCCGCCCTCTCATCCCGCCCGCGCTGCCGGAATCCCTCGGAGGCTCCGAGCTCCGCAAGGAGCCCATCCAACCAGCCGGGGACGCAGAGGGCCAGGACAGGCCATTTTCCATCCTTCACTCGGCCGGGATTTCACCCTCAGCTCCTCCTCTGCTGCAATTCCCCCCTTTTTTCTTTATTTTCCTCTTTCCCTGCCGATTCCAGCCGGCTGAAGGGCCCCCTCTCCTGGAGATGTCCATCCCTGCCGTGAATCCATCCTTCCCTTCCAGCCAGGGCATCACCCACCCTCAAACCAAGACCCTTCCAGGGACAAATTCCAGACGGGACTCTGCCCGGAGGATTCCCCTCCGTGTCTCCCGGCACGGCACGGACCAGCCTCGGCCAAATCCCGCACCGTCCCTCCAGCCACCCCTGGGGATGCTGCCGGTCCTGGGGCTGCCGGGACAAGGGNTGGGGCTGCCGGGACAAGGAGGAATCCCGACGGCAGCGCTCCCGGCTCAGATGGGCCGGGAACACCGGGGCCGGGAACACCGGGGCTGGGCACCGCTCCCCGCCAAGCTGGGTTCGTGCCCGGGGAAGGGGGCTGCTGGCTCCAGCGGTGCCGCGCTGAGGATTTTCTGGAATTCTGGTTACCAGCCACCCCAAACACCCCGAGACCGGGCAGGGCAGGGCCGGGTGGGTGCACCGGGGCGTGGTGCATTTCTGGTGCGCTTTCAGCTCCTTTCAGTTCCTCCCAGAGGGAGCCTGGGAGAGGATGAGCGCCTTCCGCACCTCCCCGAGGCCAAAGGAACGTTCCAGACGCCGGGGGGAACTCGGGGCTCACCCCAGTAACGCGTCCCTGGCTCTTTCCTGCGCGCTGTTGGAGCAAGGATGTGCTTCCTAAAACTGAGCTGGGCTCTGCATCCCGCTCCCGTGGCTGCGGGGATCTCCCTGATGCTGCACCCTGACTTTCCCTGTCCCCTGCGCTCCCTTTGTCCTCATGGAATCAGGGAATGGGTTGGGTTGGAAGGTACCTTTAGAATCACCTATTTATTCTATTAATTCCATTTATTCTATGTTATGATGTCATATCATGTCGTTATATGCCATTATATTATGTTATGCTCTCTGATATGTTTGTGTGATGTCATGCCATGTATTATTAGTTATTTGAGCAATTTTATTGCATTATTTTACTATTAATAACAATAATTCTACATATAATATCTTCTAGGACCACAGAATCAGGGAATTGGCTAGGCTGGAAGGGACCTTAAAGATATATTATCGTATCATATCATAGTATTATTATATTATATTATATTATATTATATTATATTATATTATATTATAATCATTTCATATCATACCGTATCGTATTGTATCGTATTATTTCATTGTCATTTGACCATTTTAACGTTATTTATTGTAGGCTTTGTAACACTTTTTATTATTCTATTGGCATTTTAGCATCATTTCCATACTACTTTGCACCCATGTGAGCACACACCGGGCAGGAACCGGGGGGTCGGTCCCGGTCCCCGTGCTGCTCCTGGTGCGGGTCCCCATCCCGTTCCCAGTGCGGTCCCGGTGCCGGTGGCAGTCCCGTTGCTGGTGCGGGTCCCGCTCCCATTGCCGGTGCGGGTCCCGTTGCCGCTGCCTGTTCCATTCCCGCTCGCCGTGCGGGTCCGGCTCCCGCTGCCGCTCCCGTTTCTGTTCCCGGTGCGGGTCCCGCTCCCGTTCCCATTCCCGGTGCAGGTCCCACTACCCGATCCCGGTCCCTGTGCCTGTGGGGATGCCAGCACCTGTGCGGGTCCCAGTGCTGCTGCCGCTGCCGTTCCAGTGCGGGTCCCGTTCCCAGTGCGGGTCCCGTTCCAGTGCGGGTCTCGTTCCCGGTGCGGGTCCCGCTGTCCCTGCCGTTCCCGCTGTCGGTCTCTCTGTCCCCGCTCTCCCCACTGACCCCGC
>VXBC01001514.1:62665-74102 GCA_013399945.1 Ploceus nigricollis
AAAAAAGAAGGTTGGGGAGACGAGGGCAGAGGAAGCGAGAGGGAGGCAGCCCAGGAAGAAGGGCTGGATTTCCTGGGAAGAAGAAGGGCTGGATTTCCTGGGAAGGGTTAGTTTCCCCGGAAAGCACTCTGTGCAGCCGAGGAGGCCGCCCCGGCCGCTGCGTTCTGGAAGCTCCTGTTGGTGAGGATGCCTTGGGAAAACTCCTCCTGGGCCCTTTGGAAGCTGGCTCCTGTGCGCCGATACAGGGAATGCACCTGGGGACAAGAGGGGAGGGAAAGAGGGAATGCAATCAGCCTGTGGCTGTGGGATTGCTGCACACAGCCAGCTTTTCCTTGGCTAAGCAGCTCCCTCAACAGAGGCAGAGCAGGGGCTGCAGCCTGTGGCTCCATGGCTCCCAGCACGGGATGATGCAGATTTCAGGAGACCTTCATTTGCTGAAAAATGTGGAGCTCTCAGCAAAATTGCTGGTTTCAGACCCAAAATTCCCCACACTGTGATGGCTCAGATTTAACCCAGTGTTTACTGGAGGGCAGGACCTGAAGGCGGCAACAGCATCAGGCATTTCCTTCAAGATAAAGGCAGGAGAGCAGAAGGAAGTACCAACAGAAACAGGATCAGTCCAGCCTGTCCTTGCCTTCCCCCAAGCTCCATTTCTGCTGTTCCTGCAGAAATCCAGCCCTGCTGTTGTCAGGCAGGAGGAGCAAGGAGGGCTGGGTTTAAGAACCAGGGGGAAGGCACTTGCTGGGATCCCACCAGGCTTCGAAAAGCCCCACAAAGCTGTGGGAGCAGTGACTGAAAATCCCTGGATGCTGAACAGAGCCACGGCCACCTCTGCTCTGCCAGCTCCAGGCATGACAAGGGGCAATGGTTTTAAACTGCCAGAGGGCAGGGTTAGATGGGGGATCAGGGGAAAAATCCTTCTCTGTGAGGGTGGGGAGGCCCTGGCACAGGGTGCCCAGAGAAGCTGTGGCTGCCTCGGGACCCCTGGAAATGTTGCAGGCCAGGCTGGACAGGGCTTGGAGCACCCTGGGATAGTGGAAAGTGTTCCTGCCCTTGGCAGGAGGTAAGATGCGCTCTAAGGTCCCTTCCCAAATAATTTCATGATTCTATGACTCCAAAGGGAGGCTACTTCCCACTTCAAGAGTGTCCAAGAAATTTGGAAGCACAAGCAAAACTACTTCAATTAAACCTTCTTGACCCACCAGTGCCCCAATCCCATCACCAATCCCAGGTGAGTGAAGGGAGGAGTCAAACCCAGGACCCCTGGGGGCAGCCTGAGCTCTGCTGGCCCCCAAGGCACTCACCTGCTTGAGGAGGAAGAGGGAGAGGACGGCACAGAGCGTGAAGAACGCTGCCACCACCATCATGATCACCACCACGGCCACGTTGCCGTGCACTTCCGACAGCGCCGCGATCCAGCCGCTGCCAGGGACAGGAGAGGAGAGGGGGGTGAGCATGGACAGCATTCCAGCACAGCTGGAGCACAGGAGGGAGCACACACGTGCTTCAAGGGAAGGTTACAGGGGAGCAAAAAACCAAGCAGCTGTGGAAACGGGAGCCTGGAGCTCATCCAGGCCCTTGTCTTGGGGATAGAGTTTCCATTAGCATTTTTAGAGGAGGATTGTGCTCATCCCACCCACATTCCAGCCCTGTGCCCTCCCCTCAGGCAGCAAAATCAATACCCTTGGCGCCAACAGTGACTTCCATAGGCACCTTCTCAAAATTCAGCCAAGTGGGGTAAAGATAGGCTGGAACAGCTAAATTGGAAGAGATCAGCTGGCAGGTCTGGAGCCTGGACCTGAGTGTCACCCTGACAGGGATGTAAGGGTTGGGAGCGGGAGGAAGAGGCAGGAAGGGATGGAGGTGGTGAAACCCTGGCACAGGTTGCCCAGAGCAGCTGTGGCTGCTCCATCCCTGGAAGTGTCCCAGGCCAGGTTGGACAGGGATTGGAGCAACCTGGGATAGTGGAAGGTGTCCATGCCCATGGATGAGATGAGCCTTAAGGTCCCTTCCAACCCAAAGCATTCTGTGATTCCACCATTCTAAGTTCCAGACACTGGGAGCTGTTGAAGGGAAGGGGCAGGGAGAATTCAAGGAGCTACCAGCACTCGGCTGTGGCTGAAAGTACCAAGACAGAAAGTTCCAAGACACCTCACTGAGAACACCTTCCTGGGTGCTGGAGAAAGGAACCTTTCCAAGTGCTGTACCAAGCAGGCCGTGTGCCAGCAGGAGGGAGGGATGGGGTCCCACCCCATGTGTGGCACCGCTCCTGGCGGCACAGGGAAGCGGAAAGGCGCACCATGCACCGCAGCCAAAAATACCCGCGCTGTCTGGCGGGAGGAGACGGAGCAGAAAGCTCCAGGCAGCCTCTCCAAGCCAGGCTGAACCCCCTCCCCATCCCCCGTGCCTCGGGCAGCGGGGGGAGGCCGGGGACAGCGCTGCCCACGAGCCCCTCTGCAGGCAGAGGGCAGAAATAGACAGCAGCTCCCGCCTGGAGGCTTCCCTCGGGAGAGGCACCACGGGCTGCTAACCTTTCCCCGAGCTCCCTAACTCCAGCAGGGGAGCTGCAGCCGAGGCAGCAAGGCGAAAGGGAAGGCTGTGCTCTCCCTGCAGGGCACAGCTGCTGACACCAGGCTGCTGGACCCGCTCCAGAAGCCCGGGCTCACCCTTCTGGACAATGTCACCGAGAAAGGGCGAGGCTAAAAGCCTCTCTGCTTATCTCAGCCCACCAACCACACACTCCAGAGGGATTCAGGAAGAGTCTGGGGACAGAGCCGGGCTGGCAGCAGCAGCATCAGGCTGAGCAGTACCCAGATTTCAGGTCAGAGATCCCTCAGCCCCACACTGCTGTCAGGGAAGGCTCCAGTTTGAACAAGGCAGATCTGGTTCACAGCAGAGGAGCAAATATGATCTGTACTGAGTGAGGGAGAAGGCAGCAGAAGAGGCACAGAAGAATTCTTCTCACAGAATCACAGAATGGTTTGGGTTAGAAGGGGCCTCAAAACTCATCCCATTCCACTCCCCTGCCATGGCAGGGACACCTTCCACTATTCCAGGCTGCTCCAAACCCTGTCCAGCCTGGCCTTGGACACTGCCAGGGATCCAGGGGCAGCCACAGCTGCTCTGGGCACCCTGTGTCAGGGCCTCCCACCCTCACAGGGAAGGATTCCTGCCCAATACCCAGTAATTCACATACTCCCCTTCTCATACTCCTTCACATACTGGGATTAGGATGGGAAGAGCAGAGGAGGGAGGCAGCTGGGACCTGCCAAGGCTGTGCATGAGCTGAGAGAGGAAAACCACAGCAGAAAGAACAGACAGCTGTCAGAAGCAGGCCCCAAAGCTCCTGCCAGTCACAGCCCTGGTGAGAAAAGGGATGTGTGACATGGCAGGCAGCAAAGCCAAGCTTACCTGTCTCCCCAGCCAGGAATTCCAACAGCCTGGATGATGTAGATTGCTATTTGGCAGAAGAAGATGAAAAAGAAGACGAAGAAGCTGAAGGAGCTGTCAGACCTGCGGGAGAGATGGCAACAGGAGTGAAACCCGTGATCCCTGCACTGAGTCCCTGCTCTGAGAGGAGAGGAACAGCTTCAGTGAACTCCCTTCTCCAGGGAAGAGCTGCTGAGGGGAGGAATTTGGGCACCCAAATGTGTCCACTGCAGATCCAGTGCTCTGCCCAGTGCAAGATGGGGTGAAGGCAGCTCCCTCAGCAAACGCAGTGTGCTCGACATCAATGTACCAAACAGTGTCTTAGGAATTAATAAAGTGAATAAAAAATTAATGTAAAGCATGCTATGTCTGCCTAGGCTTGGATTTCAGGATGAAAAAGGATCACCATAATTAAGTTCTATCAGACAGATCTAATATGTTTAGTAACATAGTGGTCTGGGTTTATCTAATGATGCAAAGAGCTGGAAAAATCCTGTGGGCAAAACACGATGGGAACAGATAAACCCAAAGCTCCTCCCACTAAGAGATACATCCCCATTACAGAAAAAAAAAACCCAGTACTTGCCTGAAAGCCTTGTAAATTGGTCGGTACCAACAGAGAAAGGCACAAGGGGTGAATAAAATTAACCACAGAATCGAGAGACCGAAGTCCACTCCTCTGCTGTTGTCCACTGTGAACCACGCCAGGCAAGCGAGCAGGTTTAGGAGCAGGGTGATGGAATGCACTGTTTGAGGTGGGAGAGAGAGAAAAACAACATCAGCAAGCTCTTGGAAACTCCAAAGCATCCCTAATGTCTCACTGAACACAGGGAGAGCTGCAGAAATTAAGGTGACTTTGGGCCATCTAATTTCTCTGCCTCCCTTGGAAGGGAAACAGAGCTTGACCTAAGAAGCTCATCTGATCCTGCTGCTCACGGCCAAATCTTAAATAGTTGTTCAAGCCTCCATTAAACAATTAAAATTCTGTCATGAATGAGCTATTCCCAAAGCATAAACTCAGGGTTCTTCACATTTACCTTCATAAGAAAGGAGGGAAACGTGACTTTAGCCTTGCAGACAACACCAACAGCATTTACTGTGTGGCAGAGCTCAGCTTTTCACACAGAACCTCCTCCAAAAGAATTCTGACTGCAGCTGAAGCCATTACTTACACATCCACAAGTAATAGAGCATCTTGCATATCCGCTGGTAGTCAGCTGGGATGTCTGCAGAGAAATCCTGATAGAAGCACGGCTTGATGGGACACCTCTTGGGGAGAGGAGGCCAGTTGTTCTGCCTCGCTGTGGGAGGGAGGAAGGAGCAGCTCTTCACTTGCTCTTCTCTCATTCAAAGACTAATTCCCACCCCAGAATTTCCAAGCAGCCATTCAGCTATTGTTTAATTCATGCATTAAAACTTCGGCAGACCCCAGGGGCTGGGCAGTTCCTACATCTGAGCAGGCAGCACAGCAGGAATGGGATAAACTGCTGGCAGAGCAGCCCTGTGCAGGGGTTTTCCCTGGAGGAGGGCAGAACTCCCCTGCACTGGCCAAAGGGCCATCACAGCCACCATCACTCAGCCCTGAAAGCCCAGATTCAGCCACTTCAAACCAAGATTGGGGGAAAAATATTGGGTTCCTGTGGTTAAAAGTGTGTTGAGGCTGAGAAGAAGAGCTTTACTGCTCTCAGTGAGAAGCCTCAGTGTGGCAGTGTCACTCCCCAGCTCTGACACAGGTACAGCTTGAGAGCTTTTGGTGGTGAAATGCAGCTGCTTGAGGGCAGGGACCCACCCTCCAGCATCCCACCTCTGAGCTGCCTTCCCATCTTGGAAGCTGTGGGATGCCAGGCACTGTCCCAGAAGGGTTGCCACAGGGAGTTTTTCTGAAATCCTGGCAAACCAAGGGATCCAGGCTGCTCTGGGCAGGAGTCAGTACTCACGGTCGATGCTGGCTGCGTGGCTCTGCAGCTCCCTTTCCTTCTTCTCCAGCTCAGCTGCCTTCCTCTCTAGCTCTGCCTGCTGCTGGAGCAGCCCTGCCTGTGCTGCTGCAGCCACGGCCTGGGGAGGGGACAGACATCAGAGAGGTCAGCCCTGCCCTGGGCTGAGGTGTGGTGGCACCAGCAGATGCCAGGCTGGGAAGGAAGCAGGGCACAGGGTGACATGAAAGCTCAGCCTCAGGTATCTTGGTTCTGTCACTGGAGGACAAAATCAAGTTATCCTACAGGAAGTTATAGCTGGCAGAAGGAGCTTTTCCACAGCTTCTTCTACCTTGCAGTTCACCTCACTCCTCTGAGCACCTCACAACAGAGTGGTGAGCAGGGCTCCTGGGCTTACCAGGACAATTCCCTTCCCAGCTGCCTACCACACCTCTTAAGGATCTCTTCTACCTGTTTTGTATTCTGAGAAATGATTCTTTCTCCCAGCAGCCTCAGTTCTTTGGATGAGGTGGTGTTGGCAGTTGGGTACTTGTATGTATTCTCCTGGCACTTCTTGTGTCTGACCAGACACCAGAACTAAGCTAAAAGCATTAGCAGGATTCATTCCAGGATTTCCAGAGGGAAGTCAGAGCCAACAGGACACAAGGCAAAGCAAGCTCTGCCACCAGAGGGACAGGGAAAGAATGCAAGAAGGCCTGTACGTGTGTATTCCCTACAAAGATCTGCCTTGGAAATGCAAGTTGAAAAGATCACCTGCAGCTTCCCAGTCCCCACCCCGGCGAATCCTGTGCTCCCAGAGGCCCTGAGAGCTCGAGGAGGCTGGGAGGGCAGCAGAGAGGAGCTTACCTGTGGCGTGGGCTCCACGGATGTCTGCAGCACAGCCGGCTGCGAGTGGCCCAAGGGCTGCGCCGCCGGCGTCGTCCGCGCCGCATTCGTCTGCAAGAGACACGGGCCAGCAGGGAAAAACATGGCAGGAGAAACACAGCTGGCTCTTGGTGAATTGTTTAAAGCACAAATCTCGCCTTCTTGTCCTCCTTCTCCTACCTGGCTCATGGCAGCAGCCAGGGAATGAGGATGAGGCTCTCCCAGCCATCCCTCAGTGGCACGGCCAGGGCAGCTCAGCTCCCAGGCCAGGGAGCAAATAAATCCTGCTGTGCCCTGCCACAAACCATCTTCCCCTTCACACTTCATGGAGCTTCCCTGGGAGTCAGCAGCCAGCTGGAAAGGAGCTGTTCCATGCCAGTGGAGAGCTCCAGCTGGAGCTTATTACTGCTCCAGTGCAGGAGCAATTTCCCACTCCTGCATGCCATGAGCCACATCCATGGGGAAATCAGCTGTGAATTCCTTTTTTTTTAAGCTGAACCTATCAAGGGACCTTCTACAGCACTAAAGGCACCACCAGGTACACAGAGCACAAAGACACGTGGCACGTACCCGCTGGGAGCTCTCGGAAAAGGGGTTGAATTCATCCAAGCCACTTTGGCTGGTGTTCGTGAGCTGTGTCACCGAGGGGTCCTGGAGGGAGAGAGCACAAGGAGAAATCAGCATTGGATAGGGGGTATCATCACTGACAGCACTGAACCGTTCCATTTGGAAAAGGCCTTTAAGAACACCAGGTCCATCTTATCCATGCTGCCTGCTTTCCATCTGCTTGTTAGCTGGGAATTTCTGGGGGGAAACACATCCCTGCCACAGGGAGATGGCCCTGGCTGGCATGGAATTTAAATATCCAAGGAGATGACTACCAGCAAGGCAAGACTTGTCAGCAGAAATAATCTCCTGTTCAGCCAAGAGGGATGTATGAACAACCAACAACGTGTTTTTGGCACAGGAATACTTTGTGCAGGTTACTTCTGCTCACCTACAGTGAGTTATTCCTAATTTCCAGGGATTTGGATTCATCCACCCATGGTCAGGATGCTGCTGGGCTTCACAAAGCAAGAATGGAGCCACACAAAATGAGGTTTTAGATACAGCTGATCCTGGCTGAGAGATGCTGGCAAGCTGAAATGTCAATTATTGCTTTGGATAAGTGAAACACTCAGGAAAATTGAGCTGGAGGTGTGACACCAATTATTTTCGGAGGTTTTAATGCTGCTGGCATAACAGCTCTCACTTCCACTCACAGCACCTCCCACTCACCTCCATCAAATCCTCTGATGTTTAAAAACAGGCTCTCTGCACCTCAGAACACCTCTCTCCCCTCACCTGCAGGGTTTTTATACAGCTGTTTTTATCTCCTCTTTTCCACCTACTCCTTTGCATGCAGAGATTCCTCTTGGGCAGCCAGGTGCTGCCCTCTGGAGCACTGTTCTCCCCAGTTATTCCAGAAACAAGGCCCTTCTTGAACTCGGAAATCCTCCTGCCTGGCAACCCGAGAGCTGGGCGTGGGTCACAAAATTAAAAGTGGCTTCTTCTCCCTCCCTCAGCACCTTGCGTGTCCAGACCAGCCTTCTAATCTGGTGCTCCATGGGGTGAGAAGGAACCGAGGCTGCACCGGGACACACGGGGCTGATGGAGCCGGGGCACGGAGGAAAATCCCTCTGGAGCCATTCCCGGGGTTCTAGCGCAGCCTTCTGCTGAGCAGGATCCACAGGGAGCAGTTAATGAGTAACTGCACAGCTCCTGCACGGCAGGCACTCCCCACCAACAGGTCACACTCGTTTGTGAATCACCGCGGCTGAGGCATCGCACATTCCCGGGTGCTGCTCAGGGAAGTTCAACTCAACAGCGAGGAAGGGCTGCAAAAAGTGGGAAGAAGCAGCAGGACTGCCACGCTGGAGATAAAAAGGGCTTTTATTTCACTCCTGATTCCTCTGGAAGCTTCAGCTGTGCAGAGATAAGGGCTGTCAGCACAAGTTTACACTTCCCCTCACGCACGGTAGCGCTGCACATCAGCACAAACCCTTTAGTCCAGAGCACACGAGCCCCAGCTGGACTAAAGTCTAGCAGAAAACAACTGCACAAGGAAGAGAAATTCCCTTCAAGGTGTGGGAAGTGGGAAGTGAAAGCTGCATAACCCTCTGGAGAGCCTAGGTGGGTAGGCTGGGAATAAGGAAAAATGCTACAGTACCACCATAAAACACACATTTTACTTCCCTTGGCTCATCTGCACCCAAAAGAAAGCTGGAGGCTTTCCAAGGGCAGGGAGATCAGCAGCACGGATTCAGCTGCACCACAGTTTGATTCCCAAGGTAGACAAGCTCTCATCTTACTGCACAGCTTTAAAAAAAATCACTTAATTAGGCTGTAAGGCCAAGGCCCAGCAGCTCAGCTGAACTTGCCTGCTATTGTGCAAGTGTGTCTAAAATAGGAACCCAAAGAGCAGGGAATTTGCAACAAAGCTGAAGTGTTTGGACATGTGCCTGGGAGGGCAGGAAGGAAAGCAGAGGGTGATGCATGGGCAGCAGCTTCTGTGAGCCCAGAGCAGGCAGTGAGGGGTGAGCGAGCACCAGGAATGCAGAGATCAGCGAGGAGTTGCCCACAAACTTCATGTTTTACAGCTGTTTTCTGCCAGCTAGGCAGCAAAAGGCAGCTGACCCTCTTGGAACAAGCCTTAGAAAGGGTCAGGAGACAGAGATTTAATTCAGAACCACCTGGAGCCACAATAAGGGTGTCCAGCCACAAAGCTTGTGCTCACAATTCAACAATTGGCTGGACCTGCAGGATGCCACAAGCAGATCCCATTTGCTGCCCTCCCAACCATGGCTTCCTCAAGTGCCAGAGATGTGTGAAGTTGTTTTTCATGGCTTCAGATGCCCCCAGCCCAGAATAACTGCACATCTACACCAAACTGCACTGCCAGGAATATTAAAACTATTTTCAAATGCAGCTTTAATGCAAATACAAAGTTGCTGTCGTGCTGCTGAAAGGTTTGGATACAACAGGTTTGTGCAAGGAATTCTATATTTTCTTTTCTTTCTGTTCCCACAGATTAAAGAAACAAAATGAGAGGCCTCTCTAGATGAGATCAAGGAAAAAGAGCTCAACCTAGAATCACCTGGAACTTAACACAGTTGTCAAAATATCACAGTATTGCCCCAAATATAACGAGTCCTGCAGACTCAGAGTGCTCCACCGGCTGGAAGATGCACTGAGAGAAATCTTGAGGATTTCATTATTGATATCTCTGGAAAGGATGGAAGTTTCCAGCTCTGTCTGAAGCCTGAATCAAAGTTTTGGAGGCAGCTGCCACTTACAGCAGGTTACTAGATAAAGGAAGGAAGTTAATCATCTCTCATTAACTGGTTACAATAAGTAACAGAGCAGCCAGAGATATTTTTAACAGGACCAAAGCAGCTTATTTTACACAAAGCTTAACAAACATCATGAACAAAGTCTCCTGAAAAGGCAGAAACTCTGGTCACATCAGGATTTGAGGAGGATGAAGCACTGAACTGGGAGCTCCAGCAAGGAGGAACAACCCTGGTGTTGTGGCACGAGAGATCCACGGGCTGGGAGGGTGAGGAGGCTTCTGCTCCCCCCAGAGCATGGCAGGGGGTGTCACTGGGACACTGTCACCCCAGCACAGAGCCAGCACCTGGATCCAGCCCCTGGTGGGAACAGGCTGTCCCACAGGCTGGGGCTCCATTTCAAACCAGACCAACGAGGCTTCGAGGCTCCAGGAAGCAGCAGTCAAAAATTCCTCTCAACCAGCTGCTGGGGACTGGGGAAGTTTTCTTGGGGAAAAAAAAAGGTAAGACAAAAACTTGCAGTGCTGAGAGGAGGGTACAGAACCTTCCACAAGGATCAGATGAGCTGCAAAGAGCTGTCCAGGGTGGGAATCCACAGTGGGACATGTGTTGATCCTCGTTAAGAAGTGAGCCTGACATGGGAGTTACCGCCTGGAAATCACCTTCAACCTTTTTTTGTTTGAACAGTGAATAAAGAGTGAGCACGGCCCTGTTCTGCCAGATACCAGGACAGCTTTAATGTGCACAAAGCAGCTGAAGGGAGACCACAGGAAAGATGGAGATGGACTTTTTACAAAGGCCCAAAGTGACAGGACAACAGAGAATGGCTTCAAACTGACAGAAAATGACAGAGATTAGATTGGATATTAGGAAATTCTTCCCTGTGAGGGTGGGAGGCCCTGGCACAGGGTGCCCAGAGAAGCTGTGGCTGCCCCTGGATCCCTGGAAGTATCCAAGGCCAGGTTGGACAGGGCTTGGAGCAGCCTGGAATAGTGGAAGGTGTCCTTGCCCATGGCAGGGGTGTCACTGGATGGGCTTTAATTTCCCTTCTAAGCCAAACCATTCTGTGATTCTAGGAATATTTACTTCCTCAAAGCCAAAGCAACAATCCCATGTCCATGAACAGCAATATATTCCATCCCCCAGAATGAATATCAGAGGAACATGATCATCCCAACTCTTCCCATTCCTGAGAGTCACAAGACCATGTCAACATGAAAGCGAGGAAGAAGAGAAAGAATTTTTTCACTCTGATTCCTCAAAAGACTCAGCTCCATCAACAAACAACTTCTGTTTGGCTCAGCCCTGAAACCCAAGGTCAGGAAAACATTCCTTCCTGCGGATCACCGCAGCAGCGGAGGTGAGGCTGAGCTCCAGACGGGAGCCAAAGGCCAGAGCCTGATTTTCACACCACGTCCCAGAGGCTGTTCCAGGCCAACTCCCTGCACCAATGACCCCAATTTTCAGAGGTTAATCCCAGAGAGGGGAAACCCAGCGAACACAGACCAAGTCCTCAGTGACCTTAACAGCAATCCTCTGCTTTGAGCCACGAAATCCACAGCTTTGCCATGGGAACTCACTTTTAAGCGCTGAGGCACCATAAAAACAGACCCAGAGAGACACAGCGGACCAGACCACCAGGCAGCACGGCCAAGAGAGCTCCAGCGATGGATTATTTTTAATAAGCCCTCAGAACAGGCATTCCCAGCTGTGTGGGAGAGCCCTCCTTGGGGTGAGGAGCAGCCTGGTGCGGGGACACAGCGGGAGGGGCCCCGGGTGGGTCACAGGGCTCGGGGGTGAGCTGCGGAAGGGGTTCGGGACCCCGACTGTGGCCGCACGGGGGGCTCGGGAAGGGGATACAGAGAAGGGAGGAGATGGGAC
>VXBC01001516.1:2752-17893 GCA_013399945.1 Ploceus nigricollis
GCGAGCCCCGGGCGCCCGGCCAGCCCCTCTCGGCCGCTAGGGCGGGGCTGGGTCGCCACACGGCCCGCGGGTCGGGATTTGGGGCTCTAGCGGGCGATGGAAGCTCAGCCCAAGCTTCAGGCCCCGCTCCGTTTCCTTTTCCCCCCTGTTTTCCCAGTTTTCTCCTGCGGCCGGATCTCCGGGACGCCCCGGTCCCCGCGGAGCCCGACGGTGACTTCCCCCCGTCCCCTATTGACTGTAGGGCTTAGGCGGCAGCGNCTTTGTTTCTACAAGCAGTTGCTTCCAAAATAAACCAACGAGGTCAAATTTTGCACCCGCGGGGAGGGGACCCTCGCACCCGCTCGGTGACACGGAGAGGAGGGACGGGCCGCTGGAGGGATGGGACAGGCCCCCCAGCCCCTGCCTCGCCTCGCTGCAGGAGGAGCGGCCTTAGCTCTAAACCGACGGGCCCGGGGACATCGCTTTGAAATCCAGCGCAGAGCTCGGGGCATGACGAGGTCTGGCCCCTGACCCTCATGGAGGGCGGGACACCGCGGCAGCAGGGACTGGTGCCACCCCTCAAACTCCCCAAGCCCCGGAACCCCACCTTTGGGGCAAGCAGAGTGTCCCCAAACCCCGGGCAGGGTTTGGTGCTCAGCACTCGCCCTTTCCACGCCGGAAGAACAAACAAACCGGTGGCGAGGACATCGTGGAATTCCGGAGAGATGGAGAGGATGAGACAGCACGTCCACGGCTTCCTCCCGGCTCTCCCTCCCCACAGGGAGCCACAGGGACGGGGACAGCTCCCTCCTGCACTAGGGACACTGGGGACACTGGGGACACTGGGGACAGTGCAGCCTGAACACCCAGAGGGAACCAGGCACCTGAGCACGACAGGTGATTGCGTCAGGACAGCCTCATGCTTCTCCCTCGCCAGGTGATGCCTCACTGAATTTTGGGTTTTATTCAGTGCTGGCGAATTTACTGCATTTTGCACAATACCGTTAATTAACGGTAATTATGTAGAGAATCAGAGAATTTCTGACGAGAGAGACACAGGAGAGACCCCTCCCTTCAGCTCCCCCACAGCCCTTGCAGGCAGCAGCCTCCCTCTTTCCCTCTTTCCCTCTTTCCCTCTTTCTCTCCTGCTTTCCCTCTTCCTCTATTTCTCTCTCTCCCTCCCTCCCTCTCTCCTGCCCATGGCCGGTGAATGTTGTCCTCACCTCCTCTCTCTTCCCAGTATTCAAATAACCAGCAGATTTAGAGAACCTGGGATGCTTCAGCTGCAAAGGACAAGCACTTGATCGAGGGGAAAAAAAAAAAAGAGGAGGATTTAAGGCTGCAGAGTGGTTGGGTGCAGCATCCTTCCCTCCCACAGGCCCCACAAGTCTCACCAGACACAAAACTCAAAGTTTGTCTGAACATATTTTATTGGGTCATGGAAAGGTTTGGGCATTTTCTGTGGGGCTCATGCCCTGCCCCTGAGTTCCACTGACATATCTGGGATTAAACCACCAGGAATCACATCCATGCTGTCAATACAAAACATCCCAGATCTGCTGGGAAAACCCAAGAGCTCAGACAAACCTCCCTGAGATTGTTCCAGGTTCACTCGGACAGAGTGCCTCGGTCCTGCCTCAGGATCTGCCGCGTTCTGTGGGATTCAGCTCCAATTCAGGAAAAAAGTTCTCCCTGAGATAAAAACTGCAAGAAATAAATTGTGTCAAATTATGCTGTCACCACCTCAGGTCAGATCTGGCCAAGCAGGCTCAACTATTTCAGGGAAAAAAAACAGGTTGAAGAAGTAGTTGTGTCTTTGGTTGTGCAGGGATGGAGCTGCTCCTCCCCACCACCTGTGGGATGCACCACTCCTGGCTCCTACACACACATCCTGCAGGGAAGAGGTGTCTGAAAGAAAAGACTTCAGCTCTGGTTGTTCACGAGTCTAAAAAAAACATCCCTGGAAGATTTCCCCCATTGTAGAACTCCCCACCTGTTATTCAGACATTATTTCTCCCCTCTTCAGTCAGAGCTGTCCCACAAAAAGCCACTGACTCCTGAAAGAGATGAAAGCACTACACAGTAGTGTAGTAGTCAAAATCATGGCCAAGTGATTCAGTCTCAATAAACTTTGGGTATAAATGGCCATAAATCTCTCATATCCTCGGGGATGTATCTCCATCCTTTGCCACACCATGGAGGAGCTCTTGGCAGCACATCCCACAGGTAACACAATTTCCCAACCCTCCTTGGTGCAGCCCCTCCTGAGGGCAGGTGTTCCCCAGCGTGCAGCAGCTCAGGCCATGCAGGGCTGAAAGCTTTGCTCATCCTCTTCCTCCCCTTTATGCTTCCCTTGCCACTCCAGTGGCTTGGGAAGGGCTGCAGCTCTCCTTCCACAGCCTGCACAAGAGCAGGCCTGAAACATTTCAGAGGGAGCTGCAGGGAAGTGACCCCTGAGTTCTTTCCCCAGGTGTTTTCCCAAAATCCCATGAAAGTGGTTTTGGAGCCCCTTTGGCTGAGGCAGGTGTAAGGCAGAGCCCATGGGGTGAGCCCAGGACTAAACCAGCGACTCCTAGGCCAGCCTTGTCCTGCTCCAGGAGCGAGAGGAGACGCTGCCCCACATATATCCAGAGTGGCTTGGAATTCCCCCAGCAGGGAGAGAGGCCGTGGCTGCGCATCGGACCCGTCACAGGTGAGGAAGGGAAGGGATCAGTGGTGATTTCAGACACAAACCCAGATCCAGGGCCCACCACCTCAGCCCTCCTTCGTGCCCCTTCAACACCTCCCAGGGGGTGATGTTGGGAATTCCCTGCCACCCACTCCGCCCTCATGGACCCTTGGCCCCACTGGTGCTCGTCCATCATGGCCATTCCAATCCGTGTGAGCTCCTCTGTGTGAGATCCATGGATTTCCACACCTGGCAGTGCCAGGCACCTCATCAAGCTCTTCCTGCCACATTGCAGCCAGGATGGAAATTCCTTGTGCAATCCTAAATATCCAAAATGCCCAAAGACAAAGGCCTTAAAGGGCAAAACTCCCTCCTGGCTCAGAGGATGCTTTTTAAGCTATGGATAAATGTAAGACTTGCCTTTGATGTCCCACTCAGAGTTAGGGAACAGCTGGATGAAAACCCACGACAAAAGGGAACTCAGTGTTGTCATTAGTGGTGACTTGGGGTGGCAGCTGTTTGCTGTGGGTTTCAGGCAGCTTCTTGATTGGTCCCTCTTGAGTGAGGCCACTTAAAACTCCATATTATACAGAAAAAAGGCAATGGAAACATCTCCAGCTTTTTGTATTTCAGTTCTCTCAAGGGTTTCTGAATGAGGCGAAAATAAAACACCCCAGAGCCATCAAAGAGCAAACCGAGCTGATTGTGGTGAGGAGGGAGGGAGGAGGAGGAATGGTCACTCAGTGTGGACCCAATACCTTCCTGGTGCATCCTGGAGCACCCCACACACAGTAAATCCAACCTCCCTTCCCACACAAAGTCTTGGGAAAATTAATCAATAAACAGATCACACAATGCAAATAAAAGGTCAGAGGCATGGTAACATTGGAAGTCACTTTGCCCTGGTGGAGTCCATTCAGGATAAATTTTTATTCTCCGCCCTTCTCTTGAACCCAGGGTTTGCAAATAATCAACAAATAATGAATACCTGATTATGGAAGAGCAGCCCCAGTGCTGTGTGGGCCTGCCTGACAGAAACCTGCCCAAAATTTGGCCTGTCCAAAGTCCCTCTGGAACACATCAGCGGCTCCCAGCTGGGCCAAACAGCAACAACATCAAAATGTTGTCACCTCCAGCGCCAGCAAAAATGTTCATCAGGGATTTGGCAATTTTGTGGCAGTGGGGTACCAGCTCTGGGAAAACTCATATGACAGCCAGCTCCATCTATCCTGATTTGTGTGGGTGCCCAGAGACACCAGCTCACCCCGTTTGCCTTTGGGAGATTTTGACTTTGGAAAATGTGTTGGCTTTTTTTCCTGGATCTCCTGGCACCTGTAAAGGGATAAATCAACTCAGTGGCATGCCTGAAGCCATCTGGCCGGGCACATCATCAGGTTTTTACCACTGGCATGAAGAAAATAATAAATAAGCCCAGATTTTCCATGTGGCTGTTGCCATTGTGCCATTGAGATTCAAACAGGAATCCGGGAGCAATCCCTGTTTAGCTCCACCCCATTGTTCCACAGCCAGGCTCTGTTCACACCCCGAGGCAGGTGAGGGCAGGGAACAGCATCTACCTAGGTTTGGGGTTTTCCTGCTCCAGCTCAGACACAGAGGAGCTGAAGAACTTCACTGTTCCTGCTCCCTAATTGAAGATAACCATTGATTATCAGACAGGGAGAATTCCACGTGTCCTTCCAGCAGCTCCTGCCCCTGGTCACCAGCAGGGACACTGGGGACTTCTCCAGTGCCCCATGCAAACAGCATTTATGCCCCTAAATACTCAGACTCTACTTTCTGCAGCTTGATTTTATAGGCAAACAGCAGCTTTTCTCCTCGTCATCAATAATTCATGGGCCACTCCAGATAGTCATCAAATATATAATCAAATTAACGTATCTTGAGGTTTGCAACCCAAGGTTTCCTGCCTCAGCCCACAGGATGCCTGCCTCTGTTTGGGTTGCCACTTAATCACTGCACAGTATTTGTTTTGGCTTGGTTATATGTGAGGAGAGATTTATTCCATCCCATCTGGCTGCAGTGTGGGAGTCAGCAGAGGGAAAAGCTACGCTTAACTCCTCCACTGGCTGCCTTAGGGATCTTTGGGAAGGAACACTACAGTGGAGCAGCTAAAAATGTTCCAGCTACCTGCTTTGACACATTGTTCATCCGTACTGTCAGTTTTTTAAGGAATAACTCCCACCACTCCAGGCTTCTTCCACCTCCTGAGCTGCCCACGCAGCTCTCAGAGGTAATTGCACGCAGAGCAATCCTAGCTTTGTCTGTGCCCCTTGAAACCCCCCAAAATAACGACAAGGGTTTAATCTGCATTTATTTGGGATGATTTCAGCATCGCTCAGCACAGCTCCCAGGGAACTCGAGAGGAACAAGGAGCCCATTGTGCCTCGTGTGCCACACTCGAAGCCCATCAAAGCCAGCGCCAGCCTGGAAGAGCCTTGACTTGAGATCCACTGGAAAAACTCCCAGTGACTTCAGGAGACTTTGAATCAGGTGCTCCAAGGAAGATAAGCCACGCTGGTGGTGACAGGCTTCATGTTCATTGCCGTTTGAAGATGGAACAAGAGAAACCACAGAGGCAATAAAACAGAAAGTATCAACAATAAACCTCAACAGCATTATCTGTAATCAAGTATGGAAGGACTGGAGAGAGCACTAAGTGCTTCCCAGATCTGCCCCGAAAACTTTGGGATTAGGGAGGGTGAGAGCAGAGAACTCACACACGGAGATGAGTTTGCCGCAGCTTGGGCACAGAGCAGCTCCCTGGGAGGGAAAAATGGGAGCAGGGAGATCATCAGCCCAGCTCAGCCCAGCCCCACCTGCTGAGTGAGGCACAGGGGAGGAGGAACCAGCCCCAAAACAACAAAAAGCAGCAGGGCAGGAACCCCAGTGCATCCTCCTGAGGAACCAGCACCTTCCTCAGGCAGCTTTGCATCCAGAAAACCGCCTGGGAAACCTGTTATCCTTGGAGTGCTTCTGTGGGGTCTCCAGCCAGTGCCTGGGAGGGAAGAAGAGATAATTTCAGCTGTTACTTCAAAGGAGGGAAAGCAGTGCCAGCAGGAGAGGAACTGCTAAGCAGCAGCGGCACGGGAGGAGCAGTTTTACTCCTCAAGCGGCATCTGAGGCACCAAGGTTTGTGTTTCTGAAAATTCCTGGCACCCACCATGCAACAAAAGTCACTCCACGAGACCATTCCCAGGCTCTGAGCAGAAGGGATCTTAATTGCCACAGAGACACTTTTCCCTCCCATCTCTGGATCTGCACTCCGTGGTTCCTGCGCTCGGGAAATTGCCGCTCTCTCCTGATTAAGTGCTTAATTGTGGCCAGAGCTTCCTCAAGTGTTTCCAGCCCTGAGCTGAAATCCCACTTCAAATACGTGCCGTTACTGACTTCCTTATCAATTTCCTCCCCAGGAATCCCTTCCAAAGGGTGCCTGAGGGGCCCTGGGTGCATCCCTGTTCCGCAGGGAGCCAAGTGGAGAGCTGAGTCCACTGAGAGACGGAGAGCACTCACTAACTTGGGCTCCAGCAAGATGTTTGCCTCCAAGGAAAACCCAGACAAAACCTAAGGAATTTGACCATGATTTTAGCAGGTGTCCATCCCTGGGAATGTTCACGGCCAGGTTTTGAGAACTTTCATTCTACTTGAGACAGTTCCCATCCGTGAACTCTCCAGGATCACCCACAGCTCTGCAAAAAGTTTCTGGCCATGGGGAAAAGCTGAGGTTAAAATCCCTGGAGGCCTTGCAATGGTGACACCAGCCTCTGAGCCCCAGCTCAGAGCTGCTTAATGGTTAATGGAATAATATTTCCATCCATTGTAGATGAGAAAAGATAATTACTTTCGGGGTTTAAGAACCAAATGTGTTGATCCAAATGTAATCTCAGTGTTTTAGCATCTGATTATTACATCAGAAACACAAATGTCAACGGGCTGCAGCAACCAGTTATCAGAAGGGGGAAAGGGAGATGTGTGACTTAAATCACACACCAGGGGAAAGATGCCACCAAGGGACTTTTAACTTGAGTTAATGAAAAATACTCTACTTCCCTGAAGCATTTTGGGAGCTGGGAGCTCATGTTTTCCCTCAATGATCCTTCTGCTACACCCAGAACAAGGGACAACCAGAGGGGACAACTGTGGGTCATTCCCTGCTCACCCAAACCAAGATACAAATCTCAGATGGCTCATTCCCCACAGGAAGGAATGGCTGCAGAAATGTTATATACTGAGGGTGCTTTGGTGCTTCCATCCCAGATCTTTGTTCTGGAATTCAGCTAGCACCTGTATCTGGCATCTTCTGTCACCTCTGTGGGCCCAGCTGGGCCTATTTGTCCCTGCTGTCCCAAACCTGCTCTGCTGAACCCAGAGAACATGGGAGAGGTTTCCTTTCCAACCCAAACCACCCCAGAACCTGCAGCAGCAGCCAGTTCCTGGGGCAGTTTAGACAGGAGATGACAGGAATCCCTGTTCTCCAGGAATTCCTGTTCTCCCTATCCCAAAGGCATCCAGCACACACAGGGACCAGCACACAATGTTAACACGAGCGTGCTGCCGAGAACCATCTGGAATCGTGGTGCTTTGCTGCTGAACAAAGACCTTGCCTTGATTTCTCAGCCAAGTTCAAGTTTTCAGCAGGCTGATCATTCCACACCCTTTCCCTGAAGCACCCAGTGCTGTATGGAATTTTATTAAATTGCCAGCATGGGCAGGCGTTCAAAGTTTGTGTGGCTTGATGTGATCGATGGCAGCAAAACACGTGAAGAAAGGAAGGGGGAGGGGGGCACCCCTGTTTGTTAAAGCTTTTTCTTTTCCCTTTTGAATAAAATGTCAACTCCATTATATAGATGTCAACTCCATTACTGCAACACTCCTGTGGCAGCCTCAACATGGAACTATCTGCTAATAAAACAACTTCCTCGCAGGGGGAGCAGAGGGCAAGTTACCTGCTGGAGGTTCCAATCTGGTTAAGAAAATTCCTGTTTATCCCTACAGGCACAAACACCATTTCCATTATCCTGGTTTCCTCCTCGTCTTTGTCGGCCCCAAAGTAAAAACCTGCTCTTGTATCCTGATGAGCCTGTGGTGGTCACGGACCTTTCCTCGTTAGAGAAGGCGGAAAATGGGGAGAGTGGTGCCTGGTGTGCTGGAAAAAAAATCTGGATTAGAATCGTGGAATAGTCTGGGATTGAAGGCACCTGAAAGGTCCCCTTGTTCCAGCAGCAGCCAAGGTGGGAAAAACAGAGAAGCAGCTTCCCAGGGGTCCTGCTCCAGGGGGATGTGCTGCCAAGCGCTCTGAGGGGCGTTTGGGGACAGGTGCCCCCCAAATCAGCAAGATCTGCCCACAGGCAGAAGGGACCATAAGGACCACCCCAAAAGCACTTTCAGAGAAGCCCCTGGAGGGGTTTGGCACGTCTGTTTGCTTGGGAAACCAGGATACACTTGGGAAGAGAATTTGGGAGTGTGAAACTGGGGGCTCCCATTCCTCCACAGCTCTTTTGGAATAGAAATTCTATTTTTAAACCACCAGGAAGGCGGGGAAGCCCCTCAGCCTTGCCAGGCATCGGTTGTGAGAGGCCAGGGCTCCTCCCTCACTCTCAGGTTCGCTGGCTGCACACAGCCCCACGCAGACAAAGATGAGAACATATTTAGAAGAATAAAGAAACCCATTCCATGACAGGAGTTGTTTAGATAATTGATTTCCCTTGGACTTACAAGCACTAAATAACAGCCAGTGAGTCACATCTCCCAGATAACCTTTTCCTTCAAATCTCTCTTCCAAAGGATTGGCCTTTGACAGAGGCGTCCCTGGGAGCGCAGCTCCGGCAGGCTCTGAGGCAGCTCGTAGGTAGGACCTTGCTGAGAGAAGGCCGTGACAATTCCTCAAGCAATTATTTTTTCCCTGGTATCCTTTGCATAGAGAGAGCTAATTAACTGCCTGCCAGGTTCTGCAGATCCAGGGCGCAGAACGAAGCAGCACAAATGTCATAATTAATTAGCAGTTTAACGGCAGAACGAACACGGCAAAGGTGCCGTGTCAATATTCCAGCACCGGGTGGGGAGCATTCCATGTGCCAGGCACTGGGGCAGATCCAGCCTGGACAGCAGAGGGAATTTCTTCATGGAAAGGGGGGTTGGGCATTGGAAGTGCCCAGGGAGGTTTGGAGTCGCCATTCTTGGAGTGCCCAGGGAAGGACTGGAGGTGGCACTCAGTGCTCTGGGCTGGGGACAAGGTGGCCGTCGGGCACAGCTTGGACTTATGGGCTGGGAGGGATTTTCCAACCTCAGTGGTTCTGTGATCACACTACAGAGCCCCAAACTGTTGGAAGCTCAGCTGGAATCACCGAGAAATGAGGAATAACCTGTCATGTCCCCCTGTGGAGCTGGGCAGGGACAGCCCATGCCAGCCCGGGATCGTCCCTGTCCCTGTGCCAGCACAGGGCGTGCCCAGCCCCAGGCCCTGCTCTTTCCCAGGGACTGTCACTGTTGAGTAAGAAACGATACAGACTCACTAGAAGGTTGGCTTGTACAGCATCTCTGCTTCACTTCAAATTTTCTTTGTTTATACATTGTTCTGATACAGATAGACTAGATTGGTCAATTAATTAATATATTTCACTTGATTGGTTAATTAACAAAATGTTTTATAAACAATCTTTGAGAAAAACAGGAAAACAGAGAGTAGGAAAACAACACTTGCAGGTTGTTTATAATAACAAGCTATCATTCTTCAACTTCCTAAAGTCTCACAAGCTGATTCTGGGAAAACTTATTTAGTTTTCTTGCTCTCTGACCAGGCTGTCACATCTACAAGGGACAACACCCATCCTACCTCTCCCTCATCCACCAGGACCTTTTGTTTCCTCATTTTTAGTGAGAATGACCCTGTCAGTGGCCACCAGGCAGCTCCCAGCCCCTCTTCCAGCCCACCTTACAGTGGGGACAGGGCTGTGTTTGGCACTGAGACACAGAGCTGTCACACAGACCCGAAGCTGTCACACACCTCCCACGGGCAGCAATTCCTTTCCCAGGGATGGAAGAGGGGCCCAGCAGCATGGAGTTACCAGCTTCCCCCTGGACCAAGGCTGACAGAGCAGGGGTTAGACCTGAGGCATGCCAAGCACCAGACCTGCCACAACAAAACCAAATCAATTAGAATCAAGGCTGGCTCCTGGCAAGAGCCAAAACCCAAGAACTCCCTGAGAAAACTCTCAGCCCTACCCTTGTTCCCTAAGCAGATGCTCCCAGTGCTGGTGGGCACTGGGGAGTGTATCCCACATACCTGGAGCCCAGCAGGGGACAGCTTCCCATGGGACACCTCAAATCCTGCCCTTGTGAGATCCACAGCCCTGAAAGTAAAAACCCCAGGACTCAGGCATGATTCTCAAGGACTCCAGAGCAGGGAAGATTCCTGCAGGAAAATAAGAGTGAGGACTTACAGGCATCCGTGTCTCCTTCCATCCTCAGTTCCCTCAGCTCCACTCCCTTCCCCATCCACTGTGGGAGACCTTCAGGGGGAAAGAGTAAAGCAAGGGACGAAACCCCTCAGCCCTGCATCCATTTGGGATCATCCTGCTGCCAGTGCTGGGCTGTGCCAGGCGGGGAGGGCAGCGCTGAGCCCAGTTTGGGTTATTGAAATGCCACTCCTGCCTTGCAGAGCCAACTCCATGGTGACAAACAGCGCTGGGGAGCCGTGACACCGGCGGGTCAGAGCCGGCACGGCAGCAGCGGGAGGGAACAATGAGACGGCAGGAACTCGGGCTGTGGGAAAAAGGATGGCCTTGAGGAGGAGAAAACGCACGGCACGCAGGAGAAAGTCCTTAACTTCAGTTTCCTCTTTTTTTAACCTAATGAAGTCTTTCATTAACCCCATCTGGAAGAGGCCAGCACCTCTCCAACATCTGCTCGGGGGCTTTGTTCAAGTGTGAAACTTTTCCACTGTTTTTCCAAGCGTGGCTTATTCCAGCACTTCAACAATGAGATGTTTCCAGGGATTTCTGTCCCCCTAAAGTGCTGACTCCTGCAAGTGAGAGCCCCAAAACAGTGGTTCAGTAATGTCCATCAGACATGAGGGACTGTGCATCCCAGAGTTCCACATGGGAATGCTGCTCCTCGTGACGGAGCAGCGGATTCCCAAAGCTGGGAAGGCATCAGCAAGGCACTCATCCTGCCGCTGCCTCCCACGGCCCAGAGAGAATTTCCCTGTGGAACAGCTTTGGATCCAGGCAAAGGTGGCTACAGCAGCAGGGATTTCTGTGGAGGAAGCCTGGGAGACATATCCCACCACCACATGCTCGTTTGAGAGCAGAACTCGTCTCCTTCGGGGCCACATCCTTCACAAACCCGGTTTAACAGACTCCTCCTGACCCTGTCTTCTCCTGCTCTGTTATTCCCAGCTCCGGCCATTCCCCATCCAGGATCTGGATCACTTCCACACCAAGCTGTCCCACAAACCACAGGATGCTGTCCTGCAGCCTCCCTGGGTCCCTCAGTCAGATTTAAAGGATGCCTGTGTGGTGTTTCCCAGCCCTGCACGGTCTGGAGCTGCTGGCAGGACCCAACAGGGCCAGGAGGAGTCGATAGCCAACCATGGAGAATCCAGCAGCATGAGGGGCCAGCCTGGGGCTCAGGGGCCCTTGGCCAAGGTCCCGTCTCGAGGTGATCCCACAGCAGGGCTGGCTGTCACACCTCAGCTCCCACAGGATTGTCCCAGGTTTATCCCACCTCTGCCATGTCTGGGCTCCAGCTCCTTCTGCTCCAGTGACAGGGAGCAAGCCCTGAAGCTGCTCCTCAGCTGCCACTGGCAGGGGGATAAATATCCCAAAAACCCAGTTGATCCCCACTTCACACCCACAGCTGCACCACTGGATCATCTTCCCTGGCTCTCCACATCCCTGGGAAACGATACATTCCCTATTCCCCTGTCACGTCCTGCACCCACCAGACACAATCCTACTCCTCAGGGTTGCACAGAAAAGAGGTATGGATTTTTCCTCCAAAAGAGGGAATTTCTCTCCACTTTGGTGCTCCAGGGCTCTGAGTCACTATGGTTACTCCTAACTGTACATGGAATATTGCTCTGATTTTAGAATTCTTGGAGATTATCCTTCAGAAAGTCTGTCTACTTCATGACTTCCTCACACTGTATCTAAACCCAACCTCAATGGAGGTTTTTCCATTGTTTTATTTTCCTCTTTCCCAAGAAAACCCATGTGCTTGTCTAGGGGTTTGTGCGGATCCAGCTCTGTAAGGAAGTGAACTTCCCAGCTGGACACAGGTAGTCTCTGGCTCCTCCACCCTCCCCACCAGCACAAGGATCTCCCCTGGGCAGCAGAGGCGGGGATAAAGCTCACCCCAAGTCCCCAGCAGCAGCACAGTGTCCTGGACATGCACTGAACCCAGCTGCCACAGAACATGGGAATGCTGGATAACCCTGGAAGTGCTCCAAGCCAGGCTGCATGGGACCCTGGCAACCTCATCTGGAGCTGGCATCCCTGCCCATTGCAGGGAGCTTGGAACAGGACGATCCTTCCAGTCCCTTCTGTCCCAAACTGGGCAGGAATTCCATGGTGATCCCACAGCCCAGGCTAGGTAAAACCCATGGAAAAACATCCACGGGCCATGTGGAAGGGCCCCCATTCCAAAGGCAGGAGCAGTCACAAGCAGCACAAAACAGGAGGGAATTTAAACCTGGGAGTAACTCAGGAGCCCGGATTTTCCTGGTGTTCCCTCACCCATGCTGCAGCCACAGGGAAAGCCAGCCTTGTTATTCCCACTAATTAAACTGGGAAAGCAATATGGAATGAAAAACACAGCCTCAAAAAAGGTAGAGAGGCAGTGGGCCCACACAAAGGAGCTGGTGGCATAGGCTGCTGCCAGGCAGGAATGGGGCAGGTGTCAGGGATTGGGGATTGGGGATCAGGGATCCAGGCACAGAGCACTGTGGTGCCAGAGAAACACCCGTGTTCTGTTATCTGAGGAAAAGCTGGAGATGCCTCAGGAATATCACACAGCACTGGAGTATTTTCTGCCACCTCAATAATTAGGAAAACCTTAAAAGCAGCTCTGGGATATTTAGCTTTCCTGCTGCCTGCACTGGAACCTGCTTTGCTCCCGTCCACACACTTTTCCCTTTCCAGCAACTTTTCCCAGCTGGATCTGAGGACACAAGACATTTACCTGGGAGCTCAGTAGCTGGAAACATCCCCTTTCACAGGCAGGATGAAAGCTGGCTTGTCCCCTCTCTGCCACCCAAGCCCCACGGGAAAACACATCCATCCAGCAAGCAGGAATTCCAGGGAAGGGTGTGTGAGACCAATACATTTATTGGCAGGGGGGGTGAGGTGGTTATCCCAAAAAAGCTGCATAAGGAAAACCTACACCCACAAGGATAAACATTATGCCATGGCCGTTTTCATCATGTAAAGAGGGGCAGGGAACCCTACGGGTGGACAGGGAGATAACACCCCCTAAACCTGACTTTAGGGTAGACCAGACTTGTCACAGGGTCTCCTGGTGTGGCCGTGCCACCGCCGGCCATTCTTGGTGGGCATTCCTGATGGGCATTCCTGCCGGGCATCCCAGCCCGCAGTTCCTTGTTCAAGGCTCGATTTCCCCAGGCAAGGGAGAGGCGGCGGCCGCAGGAGCGGCGGTGTCCCTGTGCCGGGTTAATTTCTTGCCTTCCCTGTGAACAGCCCATTTAGCGCCACTTCAAACTCCTAATTCCGGGGTTTACGTAGAAATGGTTTTAAAGTGCGCTGGAAACCCCGGGTTCCTTTTCCAATCTCGCGACGTCTTTAGAAAACAATTCCTTAAGCCTCCATTTCCGAGACCCTTTTAATCTCTGCAAATTATTGGTGAGAGCTGAATCAAGGCAAACTGCCACCACAGCGCTGTCACCGTGCAGAGAGAGGCCACCGCTGATTATTTAGAGGAAACCATCGCTTTCGGGCCGAGAAAAAAATTAGCATTTATACTGGATTATTGAAAAACGCCCCCCCAAAAATCAGCCTCCATCTCCGTGTCAATTGTGGCTCACCGAGGTCAACACCTCCGCTGTGACAGGCACGGGCTCGCACAGCAAAGGACAACTTATGTGTGGAAATGAGTCCCGAATGTGTCATTATTATCCGGGAGACAAGCCGGGCTGGGAAATAACATCTGCACTCCTGGAAATAACATCTGCACAGCCCGGGATCTGGGCGACCTTCAGCGGAATGGGGGTAATCAGGGAGCAGGGAAAATCAACCCCAAAAATTAGAACCCAAGAGTTTGGCTTCTTGGCTCTTTGCTGTTGCATGCATTTCCTACGTGTTTGGGGGGGGGGTTTGTGGTTTTTTTATGGTTTTTTGTTGTTGGTGGTGGTTTTTTTGTTTTGGTTTGGTTTTTTGTTTTTTGGGGGCTTTTTGTTTGGGTTTTTTTGTTTTATTTGTTTGGTTTTTTTTTTCATTTTGCTTTTCAACTACTTGGAATCTGCAGCTCGATCCTCCCAGGGTAGGGAAGGAAGCAGTCCTGTTTTGTGTGGAATCTCCAGGTGATGGAGGGTTAGGTTAGAAAAACACGATTTATGAGCGAGAAAGATTTCAAGGTTAGGGGGTTGTTTTTTTGTGAGACATTTGCCACATCAAAAGGATTTTCTTTACACCCACCACCAAAATGATGTGATGCTTTTTATCCCAAACATCACATTACGGATGTGGGGAAAATTCTGGGGTGTTCTCAGTGCAAAATGGCCACGAGGCATTTTGCTGGCTGCATTTCTACCAGCTACACCTGGGCTGTGCTTCTTCCTGGGCTCCATCAGGGGATGCAGCGATGCCTCTGCCCCCAGGATAAGGGTGAGGGGTGTCCCGGTGGGCAGGGGTCCGGCTCAGCCCCCGCTGTGCCCCAGGGACCTTCCCCAGCCCTCAGGAGCCTGTCTCAGCCCTGCCACCAGGGAAGCTCCACATCGCTCCTCATCCCAGCTCCAGCAGCAGGATTTGGGGGCCTCCATGGTGTTCAGGATCCCTTTTCCCCCGGCTCCCCTTTCCTGGGACGCTGTCCCGGGGCACCCTCACCGGATTTTTTTCCCTGTGCCCCAGGTGCCCAGTCCAGGGTCCTGGTGTGTGCGCAGAGGCTGTGAGCAGGAGCTGGTACCACACTTGTCCCCTGAATCCCTACAAACCACCTCGCTTGTGCCACATCCCAAAATCCCGGCTTACAGGGCCAGTCTGACACAAACAGGACCAGTCCCTCTCAGCCCTTCACCTTGTTCTGTCTGGTTTGTCCCCAAAGCAGCACTGAGGCCGCGGTGAGATCCCGAACTGCCCCAGTGGCTTGCAGGGAATCATCCCTACAGCAGCCTCTCCNTCCTTCCTTTGGAGGAAGACTGATGAAGGAAGAGCCGGGCTCAAACATGGTTCAGCAGTTCACTGGTACCACTGGTGACACTGATGGGCACCGGGGGCTGTGCTGGGGGCCCGACCCCAGGGACAGAG
>VXBC01001516.1:25165-56878 GCA_013399945.1 Ploceus nigricollis
TCTTTCCAGTCCCTCCCAAAAAATCATCATCAGGTCCGTAAGAAATGTGCACATTTAAAACAGGCATCCGTTTAAAAACTACAGGTATGGTGCTTAACAACTTCATTTTTTTTTTTCCCCCTGGCCCCCCAAATAATAAAAAGAACAAAAGCAAAAAACCCGGACGTTTTCCATGTTTAAAAAAAAAACAGGAGGCAGGAGCTAATTCCAGCTGTACCTTCCTGCGGGAGGTGGGAGCGGGTAGGGCCTCCCGGGGCCGTACGCCTGCAAACAAACAAACAAAAGCAAGCATTTATTTTTGGGATTAGCAGCACGAGTAAACAAGTGGGGTGAGCTGGAGACGCCATACGGAACGGGGACAAAACATCCTCTGCACGGAGAGGTGCCAGGGGCAGGGCTGAGCATCCCTCATCCGGCTGTGGAGTCTCCCAGAAACACGGGCTGGGGCTGGATCCCCTGGTGCAGAGCGGAGCCGCGCAGCACCAACTTTGGAATCCCAAATAAATCCACCCCCAGCCAGCATCGTGGGCAAGGGACTTCCCACCTGTGACACCTCTGCTGTGCTCTGTCTGCAGCAAAGGGACAAATGTTGGAGCCAGGGATGTGGGGCAGCTCACACTCAGCATTTTTACACGAAAGTATTTTAAGGAAAAACGAAAGCTGTATTTGTTGCAGAAGAGTCGCTTTCCAGCACTTGTTCGCTTTAACAAGAGGTCAAAGAGATCCAAATCCCACTTTGGAAATTACTCCAAATTAGATGTATATTTGTACTTAAATTCAGGCATTTGGTACATCAAGTATCCAGGGAAAAAATCTATTTCAAAATTTCACAGAGCCCCCCCGAAGCATTTAAAATGATTTCCAAACCTGGTACATTGCAGAGACCAGCAAGTTAATTACAATGGCAGCTACAGGCTTGGTTTGCTCTTTACTCAGGGATTTTGGGTGTGAAGGGAAAAAGGGGTTTCCTTCCTTTAAAAGAGAAATCTCTCTTCGCCTCAGCGCACGGCACCTGGGATAACCGCGGAAACCTCCAGGAGCAGACCTGCCAGGGAGGCTCCTGCAGCCTGCCCACGCAGGGAAGTTTTGTTTCCAGCCTTGATGAACTCATTTAAAAAAGGAAACAAGTTGGCTACATCCTTTAAAAAACCCTTCAAACCATCAGCAGGGAAGGACAAAGCGGAGGTCTGGGAGTGCTGCAGCAGCCGTGGATGTGGATGCTCCGTTGTGTGCTGCTCCAGGCTGGAATAAAACTGCTCAACACCTGCACCACCCCAGCAAGCTCATTCTTTGGTTCTCTGGGAGAGCTGGAAGGCAGCAAAGCCCCACTCCCAGGGAGCCCCCCAGATCCATGGCAGCTGCATTAATTTTGTAAGCACTCTGCGGCAGCGCGTTTATTAACCTCTTCAGACCATGTTCTGTATGCTGTAAAAAAAGAATTCAGAGGTGAAAGGGCCCAAAGATAATTATTTATGCTGCTACGTGTCACCACTTCCACTTGAATCCCTTTTCAAGGCTTTAAAGCTTTGAAATTTTCAGGCAGCAAGGCTGGATTCAATGATTAGGCTGGCACCCTAAACCCTTTCAGGTACTGTCTCATTTCACTCCAGCCTCGAAGAAATAATGACATCTGAAAGTTCATTTAAAAATAACAAGAACAGAAAAAAAGAAAAAAAAATTAAAAGCAGATAAACAGTTGCAGTACAACTGCAAAGAAGCAAATTTACTGGAGCTAAAAGGTTTGTGCTTAATCATGAACTCATCATGTATGTGAATAAAAATAAAATGGTTGTCACCACTGGGTTTAATGTTTCCTGCACCCGCAGGTGGGTCCATGGCAGCACCAGGGGAATTCTGTTCTGGGCAAGACCACACCTTTACCCAGGCTGTGGATGTCCACAGGGCTCCAAAGTGGGAATTAACAGGGATACGCCTCCCTGGGCCCCCACTGCAAACCCTGCTGGGAAACCATTCCTGCTCCCCCTCATGATTCCAGCTGTTGGGCACCACAATTTAAGGCTGGGAATGAAGTGCTCCAAAAGCACAGATTCCTTTAGCAGATGTATCCTGCCTGGGATGAAGGGCAGAGCAGGGTGTGCCATGGCAGACAGACATTTCCAAGAGTCCATTTCCCAGACTAATTAAACCCTGCCCAGACTCCAGCAGCACAAAGATCCTCCCTCGATTTTTACCCAGGAGCGCAGCAGCCCCTGCTATGGATTAGTGCAATCAGGGATTTATTCCTCTGGCTCTGGGGTTTTGGGTAAACCTGTGTGGCACAAAACAAAACATTTCTGAAATCTGATCCTATCAATGCACCTCATCCAAATTTAAAATGTATTTTAGAGCTCCACTGGTTGGGTCAAGGTTCAGGCCCCATTATTTCCCTGTGATTATGACCCATGTTGTTGAGTTCTGCCTCCAGTCACAACCAGTGCTTGCAGGGTTTGTACTGGTGCTGTGCCATGTAACACACATCTGGGTACTGGGCAGGTGAGCAGGCTGGGAGGAGAAAATTAAAACTAGGAGTGATTAAAAAGTGACTTGTCCTGAGCTGAATCAGGCCCCAGCAGAAGGCACATTTCCAACAGTTTGTGCCTTAATTTCCACATAAGGGGCAATGGGGCTGTTACCACTTCCTCCTCCTCCTCCTCCCTGGGACTGGTCACTAACTTTCCCACAGTTCTGATTTCCACAAACAGCAGTAGAACTAGGAGTTCAACCTAGATATCCAAAATTTATTTAAAATTAGTGTTTAGCAGTGTTAACACCCAGAGTTCTGGTACAACGCCATATGCAGATCATGTTTTACTGGGATCACATCCCTCAGAAAAATTCCCTAAGCAGAGTCACCTGCTACTTTCAAGCAGCATTTTCACTCTGTGGCATTTTCATGAACTGCTGATCAAATCACCTGTAATTTTGGATGAGGTTCTCCCCTCACAATTGTTTTTCCTTTTAACTGCACAGAGCTATTTCCACATGTTTATTCCTCTGGCTACGAGAACCCAACATTTGCATTAAGCAGTTTTTCAGCTCAGAGAAAGCCAATAAGCACTTCAGGGGAGAAATTCAGGAAGCTGTAAGAATCTGCATTTTAAACATGCTGGGGAGAACCCAAAAGGTCCAGTGGGCAGATTTCCTTGTGGATGAGGAAGACTGGTGGGCATGCTTGCCTCAGGCTGCAGGAGGAGAGTGACCATGTCATGGACCCTGGTGGTGCAGTCCCAGCACAGCCCTTGTGCCAGGGGTACAGCCAAAGGGGCTGGCCAAGGCTGGGCAGTCACCCACCTGTGTGTGGTGACACGGTGACACTAAGTACAGCTCAGCAATGCCTGCCCATGCCACACTCCCTCTCCACAGCCATAGGAGGGGAAAGCATTGGCTGGGAGGGGAACACAGCGCACCACGTGGGGCCCCGCTTTCCTACCTGTCTGCCCCTGTCCATGCGGTCCTCAGGTCTCTGTGGGTATCCCATGGGCCCCAGCCCCTGGTACTGAGCTGGCTGGAACTGGTTTGGGGACTGCAGCATGCGGTTCCAGGCGAGGAGAGGAGCAGCTCCGGCGGTTCTGCGCAAGGAAAGACCACTGCAGTGGGAACTGGGCTCCTGCAGAGCATCCCACAGCACAGACACACTCCTGGCTTTGTCTCCGAGCTGAGCATGGACAGCCAAGTGCTAGTGAGAAACCAGGAGCAGGGAATATCTTCCCAAATCCTCCTAAAGGCCGCTTTACTGACCTCTTCCTTCAGCACAGCTTGGAAGCTGCACTGCCACGAGCAGCAAACTCGGCTGCACGCAGCAGATTTTTCCAATTCCCTGGAAGGCTTCCGTGCACCTTTTACTGCAAGGGCAGATTTGCCGATCCCAAAGGCTCCCCAGCACCCCAGGAGTAAACATGTGCCACATGGGAGCCAGGGGTTTTCTTTGAATGCCCAGACTCTTTCTGGGAGCCCATTCTTCCCAGTTAATTGCAGGTTGCAAATGAATTCTTACGGCGAGCATTCGGAATCTAGGGTAGGGGCCTTGGCTGCTTTTTCCCATCCATTATTCTGCTCAATATGTCAGGAGGTCTGATCGGGAAGAAACCTTTTCAAGTTCTATTGATGCCGTTTTCAATTGACCACGGTGACCTAGCAACATAAGCACTAATTGGCACGGGCTGACTGACATTTGGTGTACAGTTTATATGGGAACGCAGATCTGACATCCATTATGGCCCAGTTTGCCATCCCAGATTACCCACAGCAAGAAATGTTTTCATTTCCTTCAAGTACCCATTCTGACATGATAATTAGAAAGCAACAGGTAGAACACGTCCAATATTGTTTGATTCAAAATATTTAGGGAAATGCTACAGACGTGATCCATTTGTTACAGCTGAGCACGGCTGAGGGACAATTCCTTAAAGGATTCAGAGCAGGTGGGTCCTGCAGGACAATATGATGTTGTGAGGGAAAAACATGGAGAGTGAAGACAGTTAATCCTTCCTGACCCCTGCTGAAGAGGGACTTGGCTGAGCAGAGCAGGGCCAGCCTGGAGGGAGATGGGGACAGCAGAGAACAGAGGCTCTGCATCTCAGGTTTACCTGCTGCACTACACACCACCCCTCAGAAGAAGCCATGCTGTAGTTAAAGCTAAGAGCACTTTACATTTGTGGGGACTAAACTCTCAAAAATCAATGTTCTAAGTTCATCCTTTGTTCATACTCGCTTCTTTTGATTTAGTATTTTGAGTACTAAGCTTTTTCCCCTCATGATTCCTAGAAAACAGCAGACTCTCTAGCAAAAATACACTGCTCAGCCGTAAGGAAAACTACAGGGAATTACCTATATAGCCCCAGCTCCCGGCCTTTCATTAACAATCATTCTGCCTCTACAACAAGTGCTGGTGATAAATATGACTGAGGCTCACAGGCCAGCTCTTGCTCCATGCCTGGAATGGGGAAGTTTGACACAAATTTGCCTTGACATTAATTTTTATTTGGCACAGAGTTTAAACTTTTAAAGTGTTATTTAGTGAAAAGTTGAGATATTTAACAAATTAAACACAACACAACTAACATCACTGCTTCGTTGGGGCACTGGTTGGTGATCTAAATCACCTGAGGGTGGAGATCTGTACACAGCACAGCTGTAATCAAGAAAAAGAACTGTGCCACTTGGAACACCCCAGGAGCTCTCACTGGCAGTTACCCACAGGCACTATCCAGAGTTACATCAACTCAAACACATTCAGCTAAGTCAGCTAAATTCAGGAGAATTTAGACAGGAAAACATTCACACCCTAGCCACTTTGGAAATTATTTCTATGAACAGGTTAAGAAAAAAAGATCTGTTCAACCAGATGACACATTTCCATCAGCCAGGTAGCAAATCTCTCTCTATAAACTCTGGACTGGCTCAAGAGCATGAAAAGGACCTCTGCAGTGCCCAGGAATGTCACGACAGGGGAGAGGGACCCCAAAATTCAGTTTCCCTGCTGCACACCAAGTTGCATAACTAGGTTTAAAAGCAAGAAATCCTGCACAGGAGACAAGAATGGCTGGATTATGGAGAAGCAGCTTTACACTCCTGGTGTTTCCCCCCAGGCCTGGGAAGGAAGAGCCAGTTTAGTCCCTGCTGCACCATTCCATCCCTGAAATAGCACACCTGGCAGCGTGAGGGTTGCTCGCTTATCCCTTACTCAGAGTGGTGAATCCAGGATATCCCAGGCTCCTGCCCACCCACTCCA
Source organism: Ploceus nigricollis (assembly GCA_013399945.1). Taxonomy (NCBI): domain Eukaryota; kingdom Metazoa; phylum Chordata; class Aves; order Passeriformes; family Ploceidae; genus Ploceus; species Ploceus nigricollis. The sequence continues at coordinate 30,897 of VXBC01001516.1, forward strand.
TCCCACAGGGCTGGAGCAGGGCTGGCCTCTCCCTCAGTTCCTTCTTTCCCTGAGCAGAAATCCCTGGCTCCTCTCCCCCACAGCACCTATTGCTCCTGAAGAGCTGCAGCAGCAAGAGGGGGCAGCAGTTTGGGGAACCAGCAGCTCCCAGGGAAAGAATAGGAAACTCAAAAAATGCCTTCAACAGGTTCAGATGCTTTTTCCTGTAGCAAGTGTCTCTGTGTTTAACCTTCTGCTTAAGTCTCTGTGCTTGCCTCTGTACAGCAACTAAACACTAGCTCTAAGCACGTTTGATCTGCTCCCCAAATCCAAAACCTTCCAAGAACACGGCAAAACTACTTATCCTCAGTGCTGGCAGAGCTTTTGATAAGCCCTGCACAGTGTAACAAAGGAAAGGCAGTGACAAGTGACAGACCTGCAGCAGTCCCTCACAAATAAAAGTATATAAATTGGATTTAATTAAGGGGTGGGAGTGGCAACTCCCATGGCCCAAGCAGTATTAAAGTTTGCATTATGAATGAATCTTGCCTTACAATATTCCACACAGATGAGGCACAGGACAAGGGAGCCAGGCTTACTTCAGTGGGGATCAAAATGGTTGCCATGGAAAGTGACTGTGGAGAGCTCAATAAATTCCCCCAAAGCCCATATTTTCAATGGTGAAACATTTGCAAATAAACCCAGGGGAAAAAAAGCTGGGTGTTGGAGCAGAAACTTCTCTCCCTCCTCCATAAACATAAATAAATGTCATTATTCATAGCTGACACAGGTAGCCTGGGTTTATTGAGCCCACCCCACCAGAGGACACACAAGCCATCAATGAGGGGACGCATGTAAAACATCCCTGATTATCAAACCATGTCACATTCCTTCTATTCGATGGCACTTATTGGGCTGCAGATTCCATAATCCTTCCCTGAGTCCCTTCTGCATTTAATTCAGTTCAGCCTTAAGTAGTTAAAGAAACTGTTTTCAGTGGCAACTAATAACTACTGACCTACAGTGACACTGCCCTACAATGGGCTTGTCAGGCCTGAAAAACTTGTACGAAAGAAGCTGATTAGGACTTCAAGAGGTTTGTAGCAAGAATCAATGGCTGGTCTGTGCTAATGCTGCGGCTGTGGCACAGGAATGATAAAAGTGGAACACCATTAGTTATGCCTCATTAAGCTCCACAGCCCTCCTAAAAAGAAATTTGTTTAGCCTGTCCAAAATCTAATGCAGTTTTAAGCTCTCTGTGTTCAATTTCATAGTATCTCAAAAGCTTCAATAAGATAAAGGCCAAAGAACCAAGAACGGTACCAAAGCACCAACAGTAAAGTTAATTTTGAAGCCTGAGTTTTAATGGAAAGTGTTTTTCCCTCCTTTTTTTTAATACAAAGTACTCGAGCCTTTTAAAGGATGAACACCACGTAGTGGGCTCTCAAAACATCAATAAATCATGAACATTAATTAACTCAAAAAACCTCGCGTACAGCATCATTTCCACAATTTTAAACCACAATATTCCAAACACAGAAGGGAAAACCAAACATTGGGAAGGCTGTCAGAGCCCAGTCCACCCTCCTGGACATGTTTCACATCCCTCCTGCCTTACCTTTGTGGTGTCTGCTGGAACAAGGGCGTGGGACCTCTCCAGGACTCCTGGGGCCGAAGATCTGGAGGGCAAAACGAGATGGCAAAATAAGAGAGAGCAAGTACAACTTACGAGCTGTGCTCACTCCTCTGAGTGCCCCAGAGCTGCTTTTGGGAAGCCAAACAGGAAAGCTCCGGCTGGATGTGCCACAAACACACTCCAACTCATGGCTCCCTGCTGCTGGTTTGGACAGAGTCCTGCTGTCAACAGAAAAAAAGCAACTTTTTTGGCTCTAGCACATCCAATAAGCTTCATAACAGAGAATTATGAACTTTAATTGCTAGAGCTAGCGTTGGTTAGTGCTCAGATGCTTTGCAGGTGTCTCCTCTTGAATTTTTGAAGATGCAAAATCTTGTCTGTCACCCTAACAACTCAGTTTAATATTTATATCTCTTACCAGTACATTCATTACTATATAAAAAATACAGGCACTCAAATACACACCCACCATTGTGTTACCACAACACATCATGTTTGTGACCAACAAAGATGTCAAAGTCAAAATATGGGCCAGTTTCTCTCTGACTGGGCTAAGTTATTCCATAAAGGCAACTAAAACAATGGCCAGAGCATGGATTAAAGTGGATGATTCTGTTTTATTCATGTTTTGGTAAATATAGTTATATTTAGGATGCAAAGGACAAAGCATTCATTAAAATCAAATATAAATACATTATCACTAAAGATGGTAAAGGTGCATTTAAAAGTTACTGTGGGCAGTGATTAATACACTAATAAAAATCTATTAATGATGTCTCAGATAATGGAATCAGACTGAATTAAACCTTTTTGGGTAAAACCTTGGCCAGAGCCCCAGTGCTGGCGTGCAGGAGACCACCCACTCACCCATTGTTTGTGCCACCCAAACCAGCCCTGCACAAAGGCGAGGCAGGAGCAACACTGCTTTAACAGGGCTCGCAATTAAACGCTTGTTGTCCTTCTAAATAACCTGGTCAGCAAACAGGATAAAAGCAGCAGCTCCTCAATAGCACCCAGGCAGCCCCCAGCACTCGGGGCCAGCGTCAATCAAAAGCTCCAGTTTCACTGACACCTTTGATGGCTTTCAATGGCCTTCAAGTGTGACCTAATTCCAACAGCTGGTTCCAGCAGCTGGATAATGGCCGGCACACGGACACCCTGCCGTGCTGCCAGGGGCCAGGACATGGAAGCCTGGCCTCCCTTGGAAAGGGGAAGGGGGAAACATAAAATAAATAAGTCTGTGCCTCTCTCCTAGCTCTGGCTGGATTGTCTGTCCCAGCCCCAGCGAAGAGAACACCAAATAAATTCCCAGCAGCTCTGCTCTTCCCGGGAGCCAGCTGGGCAAAGCAAATCCAGCCCATAATTCTTCATTTATCCCCCATGCAGGGTTATTTATTCAGCTTTACACCTATACACACAACTACATCAACCAGGATATGAGCCTGGTTTTACACCCCCAGGCACACACAGAGCTACCAACCGATGCTCCTTAGCTCCTCTTTTCCAGCCAATTTCCAGCCTGAAGCAGACCAGGACTGAGGGTAGGGAAGTGGCACTTCCCTGCTGATCAGCCTGGGAATCTCAAGGGCTTTTCCAGGACTGAACAGGCAGCACCCACACAAAGCCATGTTTATTTTGGAATACAAGGGGAGGGCAATGGAATCTACAACGCCACTTTAGGTGAAAATGAGCAATTTTTCAACTGGAGCTTAAAACATTTTAAAAAGTTTGGGACAGCCCCTTAGTGTCACAACTTTCAATCAAAAATATCCTAAAATGACTCTCTTGTTTCTGATAATTTCCAAGTTTCACAGACAGCAGCAGCACAGAAACACAGGCAGCATCCTGTTTCCAGACCCTTCCTCTCCATGTGAGCAAGGACCCAGCTCTCCTGCTGTAGCCACACCTTTCTGCAGCTCAGTTTAAGCAAGACTTCAATGAAATAATCATCAAAACATTTAAAGCCCCCCTATTCATTTGTATGGCTGATGGAATAACCTTGGAGGGAGAGAGTCTGGAGCAGTGAATTGCACTTCAGAAAGGTACAAAATGGGAGAAGGAATGACAATTAATATTTTCTTTAGGCTGCAAACTTAGGCATTTCTCAGAGCTATAAGGCCAAAGAAACTGCCTTGTCTAGCAGCTCCTCAAGTAACAATTTATCTAATCAGGGTGGCAATCAAAGAGAAGATTTTGTGTTTACTGATTGCACTAATCAAAATCACTTTTCCAAGGCAGCTAATTGACAAGTTTACTGCCTGCCACGCAAGTCATAAATCAGATGTCCTGCGCTGCAGGAGCCAAACCTGCCATTCCCAGAGCACTGCCACCCTGCACTTGACTCCCCAAGTTATCAGCACAGACAATTATTCATCAGCTGAAAATTGGCACATCCAAGGCAAATCAGGGAGCACTGGTGAGGAACATCCCCAGCCCTGAGGCTCTTGAGGAGGAGCTGGCTCCTGGCTTGACCGCATCGCCCTTCTGGAGGCTGATTTTACTGCAGCATGTGTATGAAAACACCACACACCAAGTTGCTCTGCATCAGTCCCACTGAATGTGGGCAGTTCGACCACATCAGCTGTGGTTTTTCAGGAATGTGTGGGCTCCGAGTACTTCCCGGCCCGGCCACACCACAACTGCAGTTCTCTCACAACAGTACAGCTGATGAAAACAACTTGGACACTGGAGAGAACCTTGTGTCATCCAAGAGTCCTTCCCATTTCTCCTGATTTGATTTTCCAGCTGAAGGTACTGGTGCTTTCATGAAGACACTCGGGGACTGAAGAGGTGACTGCAAAAGGGAAGAAGATGCTTAGGTGCATCTGAAGAGGTGCTGCCAGATCTAGGAACACCTCTGGGGACTCCAGGCAGAACGTTGTTGGGGGAAATTGGCCCAAGTGCTCGTGAATTCCCAACCACACTGTGCAGGCAGACTGCTCCCACTCAGCAAGAGCCTCACTACAGTGGGGTTTGGGGAGCTGCTGACACTCCTCATCTTCACAAGTCTGCTTGGCACCAGACCCACACAATCCGTAATCCAGGATGTGTCATGATCTTTGGGCAGGTGAACATCCAAAAGGCTGATCCCAGCAGAAATCCAGGGCTATGCCACCTGGAGGTGTTCTTCTAACAAGGGTTTAAGCAAGTCTGACTCTACCTGGTAGAAGAGGAGCTGATGCACACGTGGTTCACTTGGCATTGACAGTCCCAGGTGGGCCAGGCTGGGGCCTGACCCTCTAGCCAGGCAGCAGGATGGGTTTTGGGAATGGTTCTAGGGAGCAACACAGCCCTCAGGCTGTTTGATCCATCCTCCCGATGGACATGAGCTGTCCTCAGGCCCCAAATAATGAGGCACTGAAAGAAACAATCTCCAAACTCTAAGTCAAGCGCTGCCGTAATCAGTTGCAAAGACTTGATACCGCAATCAGTGCAAATGAGAAGTTAATTAGAAGTTAAGTCTAATCTCCTAGGACAGTCCTAGCAGGTGGGAACAACACCACCCAGTGAAGTCCCAGAGGACATGTTTGCAGCATGCAGCACTGCGGTGTCCCACGAAAGCAGAGCGTCAGGAAGTGGCTCCAGAAAGAGCGGCTGGCACACGACCCTATGCGGTGAAGGAGCCAGCTCCACGAGGCAGCTCCACTTGGCTCCTCTCCCTGCTGCTCCACACAACAGCAGCACAGCAACCTCTGCCTCATGGAAAAAGCAGCACAGGGAGGAGGGAAGAAAAGCCCAACCAATTGCTCTGAGGTTTGCCAGGCACATCTGCAGAACAGCGACTGGGGACAGCTGTAGCACTCCAAGGGGGAGAGAGGCCTGCATCAAAGAAAGCCACCAGACAGTTTTCCAAGGCCAACAGATGGACTGGGATTTCTCCTCTAGCAGTGGCTCCAAGCCTCCTCAGTTTGAACCAGTCTATGGCACTGGGGGATATTTGCCTGCAGAGTGCTGCCTGTTCAGCACAAGGGACTCAGGTGCCATGAGGATGAGAGCTTGGGAGTGCCTCATTGGCAGGATCAGGTCCAGGGACATGGGACAGACAGAGCACATTGGAGAGTTTCCCACAACACATCAGGAATCAGCAGGAACAGCAGCACAGGGACCCAAAAACCTCCCCAAAACCACAAAAATATTCTCTTTTTGGTGATGAATTTGCAATGCCTGTCTGGTAGTTCTGCCTTCCCATTTCCCACATTCTTCTTTCCAGATCGTATTTAAACACAGATAAATAAGTGAAATAGATGAAGAGAGATGATGTTTAGACCAACCCAGCTGTGAGAAGCAGGAAGCAGAGGGTACTTACTTGACAGCAGTTTGGGGATCTGCTGCTGGCTGCCCATGAGGGGCCTGGCATAGGGGCTGCCGTAGGCTCCGAGTGGCACAGCGTTGGGGTACATCCCTGGCATGCCCCTGTCCCTCGGCATCGTGTGCCTGTTACGGGAAGAAATGGCAAGGCAGCAGGTCAGGATGCTGTGGTGAGCTCCATCTCCCAGCACAGCTGCCTCCCAGCCCATCCCATGCCCCCTCTCTTTCCACTGAGCCAGGGATGCACTGGTGGATCGGGGCCCAGGCACATCCTGACACACACATGGGCCTGGGGAGCTGCTCCCAGGGAAATGCTCAGGTTTCCAATGGCACAGCTGTGCTTTTTATTGTGACTGTGACATGCACAAGGGTTCTCAAGTGCAGCCCCAGGACAGCTCTGCTTTTCCTTCCTAAAAGGGCATGCTTTTCCTTCTTGCAGCTCCCCCAGAGCCATAAGATGAAGAAGGTATTTTCTCTTCCTAAGGAGACACTCCAGAGTCCAACTTTATTTGCCAGTCTCCTTTAAAACATTCTCTTCTCTGGCTCTGATAAATGCATGGCTCCTTGCACTCCGCATTATGGAAATCCATTTAATTTTTAAAGTTTCTTTGTTTATAAAAGCTTAAAAGACACTCCTGTCTTCATTAGCAGTCTTAATTATCACTTGTGAATAATATTCTCATTGTACCTACAAACAAGCATCCACCAAACAAGTTTTAAAAAACCCCAAACAACAGGAAAGTAACTTAGAACTATCTAGGAGGGGGGAAAAAAAAATCAAAAAGCAAACAAGACATTACTGCAAAATCGCTGTAATGTTCAGTTTTCAGCAATATTGAATTTAAATATCACACGCTGAGGTGTCCAACATGGAAAACCAGCACCTAAGCTTGGACACTCCATGCCCATCACTTTCTTGTTTTTAATTTAAAAAGGGAAAAGGAGAGCAGTCACCTCAGCAAGGCAGCAGTAACCCCATAGCCTTACCCCAATGTTCTGAACGCTGACTGGTCCAAATGCACTGGTTTCCTGTCCCTGTTAAAGCCAAGCTGTGGTCTCCAAGGCCTGCCATCATTGTTGGTTTTTTCCCAGTCTCCTGGCTTCAAAACTGGAGCAGGTTTCCTGAACAATAAGAACAGTTCCATAAGTACTTACCAGAGCAAATACTCAGATGGATAAATCAGAATTGAATGATTTTAAAGCTAGCAGCTGACACTTACTTTGCCCCAGGTAACACTGTAGCCTTGAAAACAAAGTCTTCAGCAAATTGTGGATCTTTGAATGAGATGCTAGAAGAAAGTATTTGAGGATTAGGTTCATTGCATAATGGAGACAAAGTGAAATAGTAGCCACTGCTTTATATCCAAGAAAGCTAAAAGCAAACAGATGAGAAGAATAATCTCACTCTTCCAGCTGGAATTCATGTTTTCCAGGACCAAGAAAGAATGAGGCTACAAGGAAAGAGAATAATGGTTCCCTAGAAAATTCAGCCTGAGTGACACAGCCTGAAGAGCAATACCCCGACTACACATACCACCTCCAAAGACAGGACAAAAAATCCTTGTGACAGAGAAACGGGGAGCAGCACAGAACAATTCCAACCTCCTAACAGTGGCAGATGGAAAAGCCAAACCCTTTAACTCATCACTCACAGGAACTACATCCCCATTTAGGACATCCTTCCTACACTGTCCTGACAAAATGTAACTCAGCATTTATTACTTCTCTGCACAGCTGTTGCTGTGGTTGAACCAAGCTGTGCCTCTCTGGAGATAAAAATGACGCAGATCGTAAGCGATTTTCAGTGTTTTGAGTGCTGCACTTTGCACACCCTTGCATGAAAGCCCACAGTTTACTGACCTGACTGCAGAGTTCTGTGTCAGATCCCGCAGCATGGGAACAGGAGACTGCACCACCCTGGTGAAGAGAAAAACCTCTGTCAAAACACCACCAAACACATTTCTCACCATCTGCTGCTCTGTTGACTAAGCCTGCAAACATTTATTTCAAAGTTACCTTGCCTTTCCCCTAAACCTTACTTCTACTCGAGGGTCTGTCTAGGGAAGGCAAGGCCACAAGAGGTTTCTTGTTCCTGTTCCCTCTAAGAACAACTCTGACTTGGTGATACTCTTCTCAACCATGACAAGAATGGAAAAATGTCTATTAGAGTGATCTGAGGTACATTTTCTGTCCAACCAAGCCAGTGTTTGTGCACTTAATGCAAACGAGGCACTGAACACCTGCTTGTATCTCTGAGCACAGTCAGAGAAATGAGTCTGCGTTTGCCAAGGTGAAGATTACACTGATCATTCCTCAAACTGGATGCACTCTCTAGAAAACTAAAAGTATGAGTATGTGTAGCTGGGAACAGCCCTGATTTTAGTGCTGCAGACTAAATGGACAAAGCCAAAATATATCTAAGCTATCACTACCTGGATTTTTCTCTGATGTAATGCAGATTAGCATATAAAAAGCAGAGTTTTGGGGTTTTTAGGCAATGCGCACTAATGGGAAGTCACATCAGCCCACATTAACATCCACACAAAAGCAGAGAAGCCAAAACATGACCCTACTGAACCAGGCCACTGAGCACTACCACAAACCCAGGCCTTGTTTACCTCATAAAACAATAACTAAGCACATAAAAATCAGCCTTCCACAGGGAAAATGACAAACAAACAAATGTTCCTCAGCAAGTAAACAAATGCATTAGAGCATTTTAAAGATATCTGAGGCTGCTTTAAAGCCAAGTTGAGAGGTTAAAAAATGGGACCATAGAATGCAATTTCAGTTGCTGGGGATTTCCTCCATGCTGGAGGTAACACAGGCCTGCTCTGAACCCTCAGACCTAGACACGTGGCCTTGTCTGGAGCTTTAATTTACTCCTTGTGGGCACAAAAACATTTCTGCTGCCATAAGAGTAGGAGGGGTCCTCTAGCAGCAAGAACCCACCCCAAAGGCCACACTCACTGATCCGGGAGGACGGCGTTGTCGTTCAGGGTGAGCTTTCCCTGGATGCCGTGGCACAGCTCCGGTGGGATGTCCACTGCCTAAGGAGGAAGTTTTCAGCTGCAGCACTTCAGACTCCCGTCTCACCATTTCCACTGAACAACAAGTGCAACCTACCTCCGTGTTCTTGGTCTTGTACTGCTCCACAATGAAGTCACAGAGTGGATGGTGCTTCCCAACAAAGAGAACATCACCGCCAAGGCTGTTCCTCCTGCCTGGAGAAATGATGGGAATGGGGCAAGAGTTCAGAGGAAAAAGGGAAGGAAGGAAGGAACGCAGCAAACCAGCAACGCTGTCCTGGTGACACCTCCACAAAAGCCAAGTTTCACTGTGATTTAGGAGAAAGCTCTGAACGTTCCCTGAGACCATAGGAAAGACAATGTCTCCCAAGAGCAGGATGTGTCTGGTCCCAAGGACAGCTGGCAGGCAGTAAAGGGAATCTTGTGTTCAGTGGAGGAATGCTGAATTTAGAGTAGAATAACACTGCAGATACAGACAGAATTGATAAAAACCAACCCCAAACCCCACACACCTCCACAGTTTACCCACAAGAATCAGATGTTATTTCTGTACAACAGAGAAACAAACATTAGCCTTTATAAGCTGAACAAGTGTTAAAAAACAAATCCACTGAGGATCACTCTGATTACCAGCAGCACCCCTGAGGAAGAGTCTATCAAAAACTCAACCCAACCAAACATCGAGGACACCTTGTTCATTCATTTATGGTGAAATTCATAGGTAGCAACGAAATACTCCAATTCTTTAGCTCAACACTCCAATTCTTACTCTCTTCAGGAGTGAGGTCAGGGTACACTTCTTCCAGGGCAGCTCTGAGGCGTCGCTCATCCACAAAGGGCAACAATGCCACACCTGGCAAAACCAAAACAGTGTTTCCTCTCACTTGTTGAAAAAACCCAGAACATCCCCAAAAACAGACACCAACGTGGCAAGCTCTGATAAGATTCCTTTAGCCAAGAAACAGCTAGAACAGTGTGAATCTGAAGGAATCACACTTTTGCTTCAGAAGTCAGATCTTTCTGTGTCTTTATTCAAACAAAACCTGTTGCACTCAAACTGAAAACCTGAAACTTTATCTGCAGTGTAAATTACACTCAGCCACAGAATCTGGCAGACCTTGGAAATTAACATTCTCTAAAGAAAGGAAAAGTTGCATAAATACCGTAGCTCTTTTTCCATTCTTTGTGTGCTCCAAAATATTTCTATATTCCCCAAGTATTTTTGGCACAGTACTAATGAGCCACTGATTGTGCAGAACAAGATCCATTAATTAAATGCAAAGGAGACAAAAGACAATTACACACTGAGGCTGATAAAAACAGAAGAACGATTAGTTCAGGACAAATTAAGAAATCTAGAATGACTGCTGAAATTACCAATAATCATTGCCAATCCAAAACCAGTTACTGAATCAAAATTTGCTCTTCATACTAATTTCTTTACAAAAATAGACCTGCTGTAAAATACTTGTCCCCACAACAAGTAACCCAAGTTACCTTTGTGACTGGGTGCAGCGTTTTCTCACTAAGATAAGTTTTCAATTTCTTTCTATTTTTACAGGTTTTTAAGACTAATATATAAAAATTAAAAAAAGGAAAGTTGAAGTTTCACCTTGCCAAGCGTACTTCTTCCCATTCAGATCAATAGCAAAATCTTCAGGGTAGAAGTCAATGATGCTTGATTCCTAGAATTGAAAAAACAAAAATCACCCTTAAAGCCAACTTTGACACAGGTTCAGAATGTCACGTGGTGCCAAACAGAAAGGTCTTTGATAACAGAAACAGCTTTCATTAAAAGCCATTTAAATCCAAAGTGAGGACGGGCACTTGCATTACTCAGAGATTTAAAATAAGAAATTAAGGAGGAGAGAAAAATTAGGATAAGGAAGAGAGATTATTAGGGTAAGTTATCTGCTCCCCAACTAAGTTTTGGAAGATTTCTGGAAGAAACGAAACCATCGGAAGTGCAAGAGAGCTGGGAAATGACATCTGAATTCCAAGAAATCACTTTCAAGGATTTTGAAGAACCATTGCAATCTACCAAAACCTTTCCCTCCTGGTCTGCAACATTTCTCTGCCTGAAGTGAGAAGCAGCAGGTCCCCTTTACACCAGTGCAAGATGACCTGAGCTTCCAGACAGGAATATAAGAAGGGTTCTCACTGGGTCTGTCATGAGTTTCCTCCATGTTGGCGGCAGGAAGTTTCCACTGGCGGCCGGGAACACCCCCATCAGCTGTTCAAGAGGCTTGAACTGTTGAGAACAGACAAGCAGGTGTGGGACACTTGGAATGAGAGGGCAAATCAGCAGTGAATGAATTGATAAATCAGGAGCCCTACCGGTTTGGAGCCCTTCTCAAAGTCTGAAGGCATGTCTGCGATGCCCTCGAAGTCCGAGGCAAAGGGAGCGTAGTGAAAAGGGTAATACCAGTTCCAGGATGCACAGCCCTGCGGCAGGTGGTGGGAGACACAAAAAATCAGACATATCAGCAAATGAATATCATGCAGCCCAGCCACCAAACATGACAACATGGCAGAGAACAGTTTACACTCCCGTTTTCCACAGCAAAATCTCGATGCTAACTTGGGGAAGTGTGGGAGCAGAGACCCCCAGCACGTCCTACTGGGTGTGCAAATGTGAACAGTATTTGCTGCAGACATGCTGAGAAGCATTCTGGTTTTCACTGATGCTCCTCTCTCCAGTACCAGCATTACTGCACACTTGGAGTAGCACTTTGCTCTTCCCCTCTCATTCTCCTGCCTTGAGCAGCGGGGAATACAAAGTGTGTTCTCAGAAAGGAGAGAATCAAGCAAACTCAAAACACACCAGAACACTGTGCACCTCGTAAAGGAAACGTGGCTCCAGAGGGTCTAAGTCAAGCTTTCACCTCCTCAGCTATTTTTCTTAGTAGCTCTACTTGAAACAAAAGCTCACTACTATTTTGACTTCCAGTTCTGAACGATTAAATGTCAACAAGGCTCCTCCAGTGATATTTTTGATATAATAGTACAGCACCTATAATTATTCTCTGCAGTCCTTCGGACAGACTTGGAATGTTTCAAAAGCCAGGTGGATTGCTTTCATTCTTCTTTCTTTTTTTTCCCCTTTTTTTCCCCCCTCTCCAAACAAATGTTCCCTCTAGTGGGACATACCCTGCATTATTAGCTTTCTGTAGGAATAGAAAGGCATGTAATATATTCTGGCACAAGTTTTATGGACAGCCAGCAGTAGTTATTGGAGTCAATTTTTATTATGGTGAGAAGAAAAAAAGCCAAACAAAGATCCTCAAGCAAACCTATTTTGAAGTTCCCCAAGCCCAACAGCTTCCTAACCTCATTTCCATATCAGCAGGGAGTGATTTTCCAGCTACTCCATGCCCATACAAGAGACTGGAATGGTCTTGTGCTCTTGTACCACTGAAGGGGACACTTTTGCCTACAGCTCACCTGAAGGCTCATTTCCACCCCTGGAGGCAGACGGACACATAGAGAGTTGTGGGAAAATACCCTGTCATGATTAAAAAAACACAGTTTCCTTGTGCCCAGGATTCTGGTAATTCCCACCTATAAAGGCATCCAGGTGACACCTGTCCTTCGTAAAAGGAGGTCATGCACACAAGGATGTGGGGAACTCAGCTTCCCTGCAGACGAGCTGCACCAGAACTTGCAAACCTTAAATTTGATTATTTTCATCCCCCATAACAGATGAACCAGAGCTCAAATTCAAGGAATGGTTAGATCAGCATGGAAGAGGATACATTCCCATTTTGTTCCAAGGGGGAAGTGAAAAAACCTATTGTAAACTGCATTTTGTAGGTACCTGAGGTATCTGCCCTGCCTGTGCTCCCACCTGGACAGGTGGCAGCCTGTCCTGAGGAAAAATACGAAGTTTTAAGAACACAGCCCCGTGTGCAAGCTCCAAATTCCTGGTGAGACAGGACAAACTCCATGGGCTGGAGCACACTGTGCTCCCAGGTCACACAGTCAGTCTAACTGACTTTGCCTTCAGGGCACGGAGCTCCTTATTAACCATCAGTGCAACAAACCCCACCATGGCCCACTAATCTCTTGCCAATCTGACATCTCAATTATCAGATGATTTAAATCTGAAACAGATTACTTCAATTGCAACACACTTCATGGAGCAGCATTACAATCTACAGAGGAGACTGACAACTCTGAGCCTTGCAAATTCTTACTGGCATTTCACAGGCTTTGCTCTTTGTTCTCTCATTTAGTCACCTGCAGTGTCATTATTTGTGGGAAAGGAAAATAGCAGCGGTTCTTGCTGCACAAAGTGCTGCTACCAGATGAGAGAACCACAATTCCAGAATCACTGAGGCTGGAAAAGACCCCTGAGATGAGAGTCCAACCTGTGACCAATCACCACCTTGTCAACCAGATCAGAGCACTGAGTGCCATGTCCAGTTGTTCCTTCAGCAGCTCCAGGGATGGTGAAACTGCATTCGAACCCCCAGTGTCAAACAGAATGGGCACACGTTTGTTTTACACCTTCAAAAAAACCCCACTTTTCCAAAATGAGCAACAGACTGAAACAAATTCAGACAAGAAAATTTGGGGTACCTGATAATAATATCTGAGAACCCAGCAAAGCCCTTCCACGTAGGACTGCACAACCTTGCGACGGAATTTCTCATCTGATGCGTCCACATCAAATTTGTTTTTATAGTAGCGCTGCTTCCAACCAGTTTCCCACAACCTGCAACACAAACAGGCATGGGTAACATGTTAACATGGATGGGCACCTCAACAGATGCACACCTGCAGGTCTGAATTACAGCGTAAAACAAAGCCACTTGCTACTTCAGTTGCCATTTATATACAGTTTAAATGAAAGCAGAAAAAGCAATGCTCAGCAGCAACAGAATAAAATGTGACTGTTGGCAGAATTGACAAGAGTTTTCCTGCTACCTCAAATATAAAGGCAAGCAAATGCGTAACAATTTCTGTGTTCTGCTGCTGTTCAGACAAGCTGTGATTACCAGAGGCACTTCTGCAGCTCAGCACCCTGTGCTTGCTACCTCACATCAGATGAGCTCCCTTTCACACAGGATTTTCAGTCTCTCACACCAGAGGTGGACACTGGGATCAGAGGAGCCACCTTCCTTCATACAGCTCCCCCTCATGTCTATCCACAGATGGGGCAGGGAAAACAAACGCTGGTTCCTCTTTCACACATGGGCAGCTGCACCCTTCAGCTCTACTGTATCATGTCAGCACAGAACCAAACTGGTTAAACCACATAATCCCTTAATAATGATTTCTTTTCTTACAGGGAATTTTATTCCAAACCACTCCAAGAGGTCACCTCAAGCTGACACTGGTCAGATGCTCCCAGAGCCCTAACTCCTGTGTATGGAGCTTTAGGAAAGAGCCACAATCCATTTATGCTTCCTTACAGGATGCACATCCCTTTGGCTCTGCAAAGAGGATCTTCCCTTGCTTCTGTTTTGAGACAGTTGCTCAGGACACTTCCTAAATCCTTCCAAGACAATTCACACTGATGAGCAGGCAGAGATGCCAAGAGAGGCTTTCAAGACTTCCAGAAAAGCAGGTAAGCAAGAACAGAGCTCCTGGCACTGAAGGCTTGAGAGATGGAGTCAAGAACATCTGCAGGCTCTGAGCTGCCTGGCAGACAGACACTTGCATAAATTCAAAAAACCTTTCTGTGAGATAAAACCGATCTGTAGCTGACTGCAACAATTTGTTCTGGTTTCAAAGTCATTCTAAATACAGAATTTATTTTCACTAACAGTGTGGTCATATCTAGGACATCAATGCAGTTCTTTCTATTTACTATGGCAAGCACAGAATTAATTTCCACTCAGAAAAGGACATGAAAAAATATTCTGAGTTACAAAGCTTAAAAAAAACTGTTGTTGAATGTAGCACATCCTTTTCTTTGGCAATACCAACCCTGTCAGAACCACTGCTGCTCGTGAATCACCACAGTTCATTCATACTGTTCAAGCTTCTTTTAGCAGCTCTGCTAACACTCAGATGGAAATCAGATGGAGTCATTTATCCTTAAAATTTATTCTTTTATATAAAAATACTGCTTGATTGATTTAAAAAAAAATCAGCCCATTCAGATATAGACACACTGGAAAGAAAACAGGAATGAGAGCAAGAATTGTGATATTGCTAGAGCTGATGGGCCACATGTCACAAATACATTGTGATGACTGTGACCAGAACTCCACCAGGAAAGAACCCTGAGTGTTTTCCCACATCCACCCATGGCCTGACTCCATAGAAAACAAACCCCTGTGGCTGCATTTCTCAGGAACAGCTGTAAGGGCCTTCACCCTCGACGCAAACAGCAAGAGTTTCATGGAAACCCTTGATCAGTGCAGACTCACTGGTGGTTAATTCCCAGAAAATTCCTGTCTCAACCGTCCCAGGCTCAGCCCTCCTGAAACAATGCAAGAACTCAGAGACAAACCAGGGCCTGCTGCAAACCAAAGATGGTGGAGAGCACTGGAAGCGAGGATGGATACTGCTGCCCACGTGCACACATGCGAGACGTGCGGGTTAAACAGCTCCCAGATTCCAGGAACGGCAGCATTCTGCTCACATAATCAGGGAATGTCTCGCCAAGCTCGGTCTCAGAGGGAGCAGTGGCTCGGAGGCTGCAAACCTGCATGCATACTAATCTGGATACTTAGCTTGAACAGCCAGAGCTCACTCATCTCACTGGAATTTACTGGATATCTTCACTCTCCACATTAATTACCGCTGGATAAAAAGATCACAAAAGCATCCGAAGGCACCGCTGCACTGAGCTAAATGGCATTAATTAGGCTGCATCTATCTCAGCAATTTGCTAACAAAGTGCTACAAAAAATGGCTTCACCTGATATTATCCTCTGGCTCAGGTTCACTGTCACTGTCCTCAGGTTTCCGCTTAATTCCTCCTCCCAGGGACGGGCTGCTATCAGGAGTCAGGCTGGTGTTTGGAGATGCTGAAGTTGTCTAGGGTCAGAATTATTACAGATAAACACAGGAAGGTGGTGGGGGGGAAGAGGAAGATTTATTAGGCTTTTAAAAATGAAGTTAAAATTAACAGCTCTGTGATAATCACAAGCCTTCTCTTCAGTTCCAAAAACCTCCAGGCAAAGGCTGCACAACCCTTACCCATCATAGGCAAGGGGCAAAAGGGAAAACCACATCCCTGTTAAAAGGCAGGCATTGATGCACAGAGGCAAAGAGGTCACTGGCTTTGAGAAAGAAACGGGTGCAATAAACACAGTATAAATTGATTAAAAAATGCCACTCTGGATATAGTCCAATTTTGGAACACCACTGCAGCATCTGCTACAACTTCCTTTTGTGGCACTAGTGAAAAAAAGGTGCTTCCAACTCAAAACCGCCAGAAATACTCTTGAGTTCCTTCAGAGCTGGTCTCTTAAACTCCTCTCAAATTTATCTATTTTAATATTAGAGCCTAAAAGAGATGTCTCCCATTCTATAAAGGAACTAATTTGCGTAACTCAGGTGCAAAAAAATTTTGAGATTAAAAGGGAAGAGCAGCAGAAATTATACCTTGAAAAAGCACATTGTATTTAGACTTCAGAGACAAAACACACATCTCTGTGATGAAAAGAACTTTTAATCTGTTCACTGTTTGGATAAAGATTTATACCAAGAAGAAAATATTTGTCATAATTGTTATTTAAAGCTAACAGGACTTCTAACAGAGCATTTCTTTCCAGTTTTTCCTCACTAATACCTTGCTCAAAACTTCTTCCAAGTTTCTCCCTTCCCCAGAGAAAAGCATCATTCCAAGCAGAAAAAAGAAGACAATTTTATTCAAGCCTGCTTAGAAAAATCACTTATTAAAAGCCACTTCCTTGAGGAATAATGCTTGAGGTGTCAGCTTTTCATGAAAACTCGACAGAGTAGACAAAAAGGTGCCTGGAGTAACACAGGCTGCGATTCTTTCTCTGTGCAAACGCCTCTGAACATCTACTCACCGAGTTCTGCCTGTCGTGCATCCTCATCTCAAAGGCAGCTTGTCGGGGGTTACAGATTGCCTGAGGGCTGGATCGATTTCCCAGGGCTTGAGGGGAAAACTGACCACCAGGAATAAAGGAAGGCTGATCCCTCTGCAAGATAAACACAGAAAAGGCTGCTGAAAGAGCTGTGTGATCTCCCCAGCACTGGGATGATGCTCTCTCACAATTTTCAGATTAGTGTTATGGGGAAATTAATGTACAAAGGCACACTTTTTGAATATGGAATAGAAAAGAAAAAAAAACCCAACCTAATTTAAATTTTTTAAACTTTGAAGTAGTTTACACACAAGCCAGCAAACACCACGATTACACCTGCAGTTCCATCATCCAAAAACTAAAGTAGACATTTAAATTCTTGCTAGTTTCTGCATTGGATAAGGAATTCACTTACCTTCAATCTCTTCCTTTTTTCTTTTTGCCGTCTTTTAAAGTTATCCTAAATAAAGAACAAAGAGAAATAAAGTCAGTCAAGGACACAGACTCTTTGGCAAATGATTTCTTTATAATTCTCAACTGACCACACCACAAGGTTTTTGGGGAATGTTCTGAATAAGACATAGGTCAATTCTTGTGTCTGTAAATCCAACAGAAATGGGATGGAATTTTCTACCCTACCCCGAAAATCTATGGGGAAAAAAACCAGCTGGGTACTCAAAGCTCCAAAACTTTGGTAAGGACTTAAATGATCTACTAAATTTAGCTGCAGCCTTACTTGAGGATGACAGCAGTGTCAAAGCACATAGACTCCTTGCCTGCACTGCAGAGCTGCCCAAAAAAAAAGTCAGAGAGACATTACAGTCTTAGAAATAGGAAAAGAGACTCAAGGAAAGATATTTCTCATTCTGTGATTCCTGGGCCAACTGAAAACTTGAACATCAAACTGGCATTTCCAAGAAAAGAAACTCAGCTGGAAGCACAAGATTCTTTTTTGAGCCTGGAAGAATTCACCAGAGATTATAACAATGAAAATACAAATTTTGGGGTTTTTTCTTTTTCTTATTCTTTTAAAGGAGTCTCTCTGGCTAACGGTAAGCAATTAAAACCTAACTCCAAGAATGTCAGAACAACAACAAAAAAATTACATCGTCATCTTTCCTCTTTTTGAAAATACTGTCTTCAACTTCCCCAACAGCCAGCATGATCATCTGGACCCGCTGCAGGTTCACAAACCCACTTTCAGTCAGGTAGCCCTGCAAGTCAGAGAATAACAGTTGAAAAGCAAGCCCATTTTGTGGCAAAGACCCAGATATTTTTAAAGGAAAAGGAAAAACTCTCACCCCGGTTTTGTGCACCACGTTTTTATAGATGTTAACCAAGCGATCGATTGCTCCCTCCCTAAACACAAACCACAGGGTGAGACTCCTGGTAGTGAAAAGCACAGGAGCTGTTCTTGCAGGAAAAGAACACAGATTCTCATCTACCTGATCTCCAGAGATGGTAGATGTGGGAGGAAGTCATTCCCCACAAAGAAGCACATGAAGACCCAGTCATCAACACTCCTTTCAAAATCAAAAGTGAAAGGCAAGCTGGCCATGGTGAGCTCTCTCTCCAAGTACTGCAACACACACACACACAAGAAGAAGGAGCTCAGAGAACACTGCATGGGGTTTGGATGGTATTTATAGCCAGCAGCTGCAGCAGCTGCTGCACCTCACCTCTCGCAGGACACACAGGCGGATGAAGATGAACTCTTGCTCTGAGATCGGCAGGGTGTCAGCAAACTGATCGTGCTGAAACCAGAGGGGACTCACATCAGATCCAAGTGCATTCCAGAGCTTCTCCAGCCCCACTTGCAAGGCTTGCTTCAAGAGGAGTTGAGAGAGATCCAAAAACAGACTCCCAAGCCCTTGTGTCAAGCGTGTATTTTGCTGCTTTGCACATCTGTTCAGTTACTGATTGTTTGTTCTCATTCAGTGGGAAAAACCCCAAACAACAAAACACCACAAGTGTGGATATCAGGTTTGGCATGACACTTTTGTATTTTTACTTTCAAGGGGAAAGCTAGGTATTATTTTTACTTCCAAGGGGAAAGCTAGGTATTCCCAGCAACAATTTGCACCATGCTTCAGCTAAAACCAACAGCAACAACAAATTGAGAATCTCCTTATACACTACAGATTAAAAAAATCCTAGAAATAGCAAAATTCTTACCTTTCCTTGTTTCTCTCTGGGCAGACCTTGGCAATCCTTAACCTCATGCCCCATCTGGTTACAGAGAGCACATGGCTTGGGTTTGTTTGGTTTGAACTCTTCCCTAATGATGGTGAAGTTCGGTTCGTGTGTAGCTAAGCCAAGCATGATCAGATCAGCTACCAAGCAAGGGAGAAGAAGAATAAAATGTGATGAAGGATAAACATAATCAAGTTTTGGGTTTTTTTTGCTTTTTTTTTTTTTTAATGTTTAGAAGCAAAGTGGATTCTGCTTCAAGCAAGATACTGATGTGATTACCCAGGAACCACAAGCAAGAGAGAACTCACCATCAGCCCCACAGAGACAGTGGTGAGTGTTTGGATCGTGGTTGGGTTGAGCTGCACAAAAGAAAATTATGTTTTGTCAAAGTCATGCTAAGTAAGTTATTACTGAGCTTAACTTAAAACAAAATGTCCACATTAATTGGAATTTTACCTCTTTGTCTTCTGATGTAATCCATGATTTTATGCTCCCCTTCACCAGGAGCACTGGCGTCTGACAAAATAACCTGAAAAGCATTCAAATCATGGCAATAATTAATGTTGCCACAGGAAAAAACCCAGTAACTTATATACTGAACACAGCATCTGACTTATGAATACTTGAAATTCTAATCTGTGGTTTGAGCTAAAATATTGTGATTTAAGATGAAATTATTTACAAGCAAGGAGCAAGTGAAGAGACTTTCACTTTGCTCTACCAGTTCCAGGCTGAAGCTGACACTGATTCAAATTCCACTGAAATGATCACGTCATGTTTGATGTGTGCAATAAATTATCAGGGCAATGAAATGGGCACTAGAGAACACCCAGATTCAGCTCATTGATGCACTGAAACATGATCTCATCACCCCCTCCTCACCCTGATGAGAATTAGTGTTTATAAAACCCCTGTCTGATGGGGGGAATCAAGCAGAGCCAACTGCCCTCTAATTAGAGCACTTGAACAGTCAGCTTGTGGCACATAGCACAGGCAGCTGCATTTCCTGCCTGCCCTGCTCCTTGTGTGCAGCAAACACAGGGCTGTCACAGACAGAACTGGGGGAGTGGAGGGGCTGGGCAAGACTAGGGCAGAATCTCCTAGCCCAGAAAGGCAAGAAAGCTGGCACGTCTTATTTTCACTGCCTGACATTAGAACAACAGAGAAAATGCAGCCTGCTGTGGGAACAATTACAAAAAAGAAACAGTGCAAAAGATACAACTACAATGTATCTTGACACTTCCCCCAAAAGCAGAAAAAGTATTCCTAAAGCTCTTTTTCCCATTATGTGAAATTGTAGCTTTCAGCAGCAAACCTGCTCCTTGGCCTTCAACGAAATCACAGCAAATGGTGCTGGGAGATGGAGTTATCAGCACGGAATGGATCTCTGAAGCCTCAGAGGGACGTGCACGTTGGCCCGCTGTTAATAACAGCTCACAGCCAGGCCAAGCGCCAAATCTGTTAAATTTCTACTCTTCAATTGGATCTCAGCCCAGCCCAAACACCTCCTTCATCTCCCTCAAGTATCAAAGTGGGAAACTCACTGCCAGGTTCTTCCAGCCCGGGTCGCTGTTCAAGCGGTCAGCAATGTAATAGCGGAGGCATTTAGCAAGATTGTCCATAAACTCAGTTCCCTACAGAGAGATGGAAGGAAAGGAATTAAACCAACATTCAGGCCCTGGCAATTGCTGGCTACAGGGCCAGGCCACTCACCGGGGTGATACAGTTGCTGTCAAACCTCTCCTTCACTTCCTCTGGAGGCAGAAAGCCACCTGGAGCAACAGAGAGCAGAGTTATGCCCAGACGGACCATCGCCAACATTTTTGCATGGCAAAACCCAGACAGCTCCCCTGGGAATAATTAACTCGCTGAAACCAGCTTGTTTAATAAAATTCCCACAAAACCAAACCAACTCTTACCATTGCATTATCTCCATCCTACAAGGTGTTACCACATTTACAAACATTGTTACTTCAGTAAGGTGATTTCAAAGCCCATCCAGCAGCAACACACTCCCCTCTCACTCCAGCTGTGTCACCACCACCCTCAAAGTTGCTCTGACTTTTGTTTCCTTACTGAATTTAGAGTTTCCACTGTCAAGTAACTCCCCTTGCTGGCAGCTTATTATCCGTGTAGAGGAGTATTTCCATCTGATCCCTGCTTTTAAGCCTCAATCCTCCTTTCATCAAGCCCTACAAATGTGTACTTCCTTCCAGAAGGGTTTTGGTTGTTTCTCACTGCATTTATCCCTGCTCTTCTGTTCAATTTATTTTCAAAAGGAATTAAGAGCACTCAACACAAACTCATTTCAGGCAGGAGACTGAAGAAGAAAAGATGACATTTTGTTTTGTCTCAGTTCTTAACTTTGGAAAACGCAGATCCAGCCTTCCTCAGGCTTGTTCTCCCCTTCTCCCAGCAATGCACACACAGCCCTTCTCCAAACCCTACTGAGGTGATCAAACAAGGTGGTTCTCAAGGAAAAACCTCTGATAAGGCCACTGCCCTACCTTTGGCCAGAATTTCTTGTCGGATTTTTTGCTTCTCCTCAGCAGCTTCCATGCCCTCCTTTGAGGCTCGGAATCTCCTGGACCGCTGTTGATTCATTTTGGCACGTGGGGCCTAAACAAAGTACAGGAGATCTTGGGTCACTTTTTGCATCTAGACAATCTCTCCTGTCCTGAGAGCTGCTTTGGGTCACAAGCTATTACAAAGAGTTGACCTCTCATCAGACCTACTGATGGCCAGGATGGATGGAGCAACCTGTGCTAGTGGAAGATGTCCCTGCCCACATGAAAGTAGGCAATCTTCAAGGTCCCTTCCAGCACAAACCATTCCATGATTCTGTGGACTGAGGGGAGATGAGAATTTTCCAGCTGGAAATCCAGTGTCTCAATACTCACCACTCCATCTATGGCCATGTAAAGGAGTCTCCTTGGTCTCACAATGTTGAAGATCCTGTCGATATACTCAAAAATCGCCACCATCATCTCATCTTCATTTTTGGGCGCCGGCCTAAAACACAGAGTATTCAATTTAACACCTGAAACGCTCTCATTAAAGAGAGATACGTCACCTGCAAAGTGCCAAAGAGCCTTACTTGTCCTCTGGGTGTGTGCAGGGGTGAATGATGCCATTCATGTCCAGGTAGAGGTTGTCAAACTCCACCTCGTTGGGGTTGGGCTTGCTTGTGTCAATGGGGACCTTGACACCATTGCACTCTTTGACCTGGGGATGCAGTGGGGAACAAGGATTTCAGCTATTAATGCACACACTCACGAAAGTCTGGCTTGGTTTTAACGGCAGCAGGAGAAAAAGAGAGCAATAAGTGCCCACATTACCTGCAACTGCACTTTTCACTATTAAACAGCACTTCTTTCTACAGCTGTTTTTAACCAGAAAACATGATGATGGGTTATGGAAGAGTTGTTTTTTTTTCTCCTGACAAGAAGTTCCCATATCTCATACTGTTTCTTCATCCTAAACCATCTAGAGCCACCTGTGCCTGGACTTCCCCAGCAGTGGATTTGTCAACATCCTCAACAATCATGGTCACTTTTGTTTCCTCACCATAATTTCAGGTTTGTTTTGTTTGGACCTTTGTTGTCGTTGGGCTTGTGGTTTGGTTTTGTGGTTAGTTTGGTCAAAAGGCAATTAGCAGAGGGCCTGGGATGGGGGAAAATCGGGATACCGCTGGGTCTCCCATCACATGGAGCTCAGCAGCTGCTGCTGAGCCAACATCAAGCCCTTCCCAAACTTCTGTCTGCAGACTGCCTGCTACTCACTGAGTTCCCCAGATCTCTGATGGAGATTCAGAAAGAAAAAAACCCCAAAACTTACAGATTATGCCGTCAACTTTGGAAAATTTTCCTGCTTAAAGCAGCAGCAGGACTGGCTGACTTTTTACCCCCAAAATGAAACCCTCTAAAGTCTTGATGTAGTATTTACATTTGGTACAGTTATCCTGACAGATGCCACCCCAAGTACCACTGTTTGCCTCCTTCACTGAGCTCTCCAGACGCACACACACACACTCAAAAGAAGGTGGTGTTAGCAGAAACTAAGTGTCAGTGCAAACACTGTACCTTCCTCTGGGCTACCCCCTGGATTCTCCTTGATCCCCAGCCACCCCCTCTCCAGAGCTAAATGGGATTCAGAAGGAATCCAAGCTCTGCAAGGCAGAAAATGAGCCCCCCTTCACAAACCCACTGGGGTTCTCATGCAGCAGCCGTGTGGAAGGAAGGCTGAAGTATGCAGCAGCGATGTCTCTTGTGATACAACTAAACTGTTCACTTCTCATCTACAGCCTCTTTTGAAACCATTGAAAACAGATCTTCAAACATGATACTTTAGCTGCAGCTTTATTAATTCCTGTCCATTTGATTAAGAATATTCTCTCCTGGATTTTTTATTATCTTCAAGATCTTCCTCTCATTCTTCCTGCTTAGCTTAAGAAGAAGATTATTTCTTTTTCTTAAATCTGATTAATCTAGCAAGGTAAGAGAACAAGGATCAACTTTTCAATATTTCAAAGAGACAAGCTACCAGGAGATACAAAATTTCTGATTAGAGAGATTTACAGCAATCCTAAAACACACATGGAGCTGATTACATCGTGAGAGAAGCTTAAATTCACCGACAGTAAGACAAACTACAGCTTCTCCCTGCTGTCCTAGTCCACTCTCAGATTTATGACCAGATTTGAATATTAAAAAATGTTAATGAATATGATTTATCCATGTGCTGTCCTGGCTGTAATTGCAACGTGCTCTTGAGTTGGAACAAGGTAACATGGATGAGGACAGCAAGAGCTGCCACTTCACTTATGGCAAATCCAATTCAAGGAATTTGTTGTGTCTTTCCGCTTATTTAAATAAATAACTTTGGCTGGTACAAGCTCAGTTATTGAAAACTGAAAAAAAGAGACACACAGTCAGTAAAACCAGGGCTATGCAAACCTTTGTTTTGCCTAAATGTGAGAGCAGTTTTGATTACACAGAGATTAATCTAACATTTACAAATGTGCTGGAAATGGCAAATCTGCTCTTAGAGACAACTACCCCGAACTGTTACAGATATAACTGCTGCTCAAATTGTGGCTGCTTTTCAATGACAGATCTTAAAGGGTTATCTAGGACAGCCCCAGAGGCTGAGGGTTCCCAGAGCCTCAGGAGAGGTCACATCCAGGAGTTTGGTGCAGAGACCAGAAGAGCCAGTGCTGCTGGAGCTCAGCATTAAGGGAAACTGCTAAGCCCACAACCCCCCTTTTTTCCTATAAAAATTCCCAGACAGATTCTTAGATCTTAATTATCCCCCATTAAAAATTCACTTCTCGTAGCGACAGGTAAAATAAACTTCCCACCTTGCTGAGAGGGCCTGAAATCACAGCTGTAATAAAACCACAACAGCAACTCACAATTTTAACCAAACCTGTGCTTCACTGCCTGAACCTGAAACACAAAAACACCCTGGAAAAGCACAGAGCTGAACATTCTGCTGCAGGCAGGGCACACATGCAGCCTCAACACGGAATTCCACCACTTCACCCTCTTTTCCCTGATCTCCTCCACTGTGCTCCCACACTTTATCCCCTTCCAGGTATCTCCCCAAGGTGAGCACACCTTGGGAGGAGGAGCAGAGAGGCAGAAGCCCCAGCACACGCCCTGAACTTTCCAAACCAGGAGACCGCAGCCAGTACAATCTAACAAAACAGAACACAAATTATTTGGAAAAACCTATGGGAAAAGCAGTTTGGAAAGCAAGAACTCCAGAGTTTGCCTGCTCAGAAAGGCTTGAATTAGCCCTGAGAAGGAAAACTTGCCACGCTCAGGGCACAGTAAATCCACCACGGTGCAGCCACTCAAAGCCTGCTGCTGAAGGGAGACCCCCCCCCACCCCCATCCTCCCTGTCTCCTCCCACCGTGTCCCATAGGATGGCACAACACCCTCATGGTGTTGCAGGCATGTGCCTGAAGGAACCAGCCCCAAAAAAACACGTAAACAAACAGCATTTCAGCTGCAATACTGCCTGGAAAGGCAGCTGTGGTATCTTGTGTCAGAGCCTTCACTGAAACCTGCTGCCGCTGCCATGGAAATCCAGATTTTAGAGGATGTCCTTGGAACAATCAACTCCCTGTTTGGCCAGGAGATGTTTATCCTGAACTAGAAAACACCAGCAATGAGAAAAACCCCCTAAGGCTGATCAAGGTTAGAGCACAAGCACAGGCTTGGTGTAAGTCTTGGATGCAGCACCACAGGCAGCTGCACTCGTGTTTCCAGCAAGTCCCGAAGCTTGCTGCGGCTTCTAATTCCCCCCAAAAAAGTTGTGGAAAAGCAAAGACTGGGAAAAACATTCAAGAAACAGCAAAAAGCACTCCCACTGCTCCCTACTCAAATTCCACCAGTGCCTCAAATGCTACTTTTCCGGGTCGAAGTCGTATGAGGGCAGAGCCGAGGGCGTCGGGAAGGGCTGGAATTCCAGCGAAGCGGCCGGAGAAGGGGAAATCGGAAGAGAAGCTCGATTCCCTGCTCCGGCGCCCATTCCCACTTCCTCCACGTGCCCATTCCTTCCCGGAGCGCTCAGGCGTGCCAGCGGCACTGAACGAGGTGCTGGGATAACTCCTCCCGCACAGCGGCCGCTTCCACCGGGATTAAAAATCCGTAAAAAACTCCAAAACCCCTAANCGGCACTTCCGGGGTCGGGGGGCGGCGCGGGGCACGCCGGGAAGGGAGGGAGGGCGGGAGCGCGCGGTCACGTGGGGCGCGTGCGCGCGCTGCGCCGCCGCCGCCATCTTGAGTGCGGGCTGAGGGTACCGTAGTGGCGGCCTG
>VXBC01001516.1:57304-96425 GCA_013399945.1 Ploceus nigricollis
TAAACAACCCCCGAACCAAACCCAAACAAAGCCCCAGGCCACCCGCCCACCGACCCGCCTTGGAAAGGCCCCGGGGCAGCCCACGGGGGCACACCGGGGACTCGGCACCGGGGACTCGGCACCGGTGCGGCCTCACCGGTCCCGACCCCCCGCGTCCGCCCCGCAGAGCCCCGGGGCGGCCGCCAGCGGGCCCGCGCCGCGCCAGGCGGCCGGCTCACCTTCTCCTCGACGCAGTTGACGATGATGGAAGGGTACTTGCGGCTGAGCCAGCGGAAGAAGGCCGGGACTCCCATGGCGGGAGCGGGACCGGCTGCGGCNGCCCCCCAGAACGTGTCTGGGCAGCTCCTGGGATACGAAAGGGACGCTCAGAGGGGAAAAACAAAACCAGAGGGCACAAAAGTGATATCCAGGAGGAAAAGCGAAGCCTGAGGGAAGGCAGACTCCTGAGACAGCCCCACTGCTGCCCTCACACTCAGCCAAGACACGAAGTGCGACAACTTCTCTTCAAAAACGGCCATAAACGAGCAGTTTAACAGGAGAATCACCTTCCCTTAGCACCTTGTTAAAAAGCAAGCATGGGGTGCTGCTGTGGGATGCTTTAGGCTGCACACACTGCAGTGTTGCCCAACAAGTCAATAATTAAGAGAGACAGCGATGATTTATTTCAGCGCTGCGTGAGCTGCATGCTCAATATATTCCCTAAATCCAGCACAACCACTATTACTTACACTCAGAAATCCAGAGTTGGCAACTTCCCCAGCACAGCCCCTCTTTTAGGATTGATCAGTAATTTCCACATGTGTTATTTAAGCCCAGCCAACTCTTCCACGTGCTCAGGGGAAGGGTCTGCACCTCTTCTTGGCCAGTAGGTGTGAGTTTCAGTGTTACAACAAACACGGTTCAGCTATAGGATACATGGAATTTGGGTGTTTTGCCAAGTTAGGAATGCACACATAGGCATCAACATCTGGATTTACTACATCCTTAAAGCTTGGTGGTTCCACGGTGTCCTTGAAGGGATGCACTAATTAGGTCTCTGCATGAAAGTATACAAAGATTTTACATTAAAGAACATCCCGACTTCCGACAATTTTGACTCATCCCACGTTTGGCAACAACAGGAGCGATTCAGGGCACGGCTGCTCTGTGCCCTCTGAGGGGACATTTCCAGTGGGAAATGGCTCTACGTGATTCCTGAGAGCAACACAAGGCAAAGAGTCCCCGTGCCCTTGCTCTGCCCATGGCATAAGCAAATACTGTTAATTTGTGACCGTTTGACGGCACCAAAATGGAATTAAACGGTTGGGAATTAAACGGGATTAACACGAGGCGGGTTTTGCTCCACCGTGTCCTGTTGCCGCACATCAGCTCCGTTAGCAGGGCAGCCACAGGGCCGAGGACAGGGAACAGCAGCCTGGGACTCATTAATAAAAATAACAAAATCTCAGCAATGCTTGCTGAGTCAACGCCGCCAATGTGGGGAGCAGAGGGGAACCTTGGTACCTGGCTAATTCGCTGTAGAATAAATTAACCCAATATTGTGTCTCTCATTATTCTTATCCTCACTTGGCTGTTGTTAAGCCGTTTTCTGTTGTCATTCCTCTCAATAAAATCTGTGACTTGAATAAATTTTCCCTGAAACTTTGTAGTAGCACCACACCTGTGGTATCAGCTTGAAGATTGTCCTTTATCTGTTCCTTACAAAATGTTTCCTGATTGAAGCTTCCTATTAGAGTGCTTCTCCTCCCAGAATTTTGTA
This sequence comes from Ploceus nigricollis, assembly GCA_013399945.1. Classification (NCBI taxonomy): domain Eukaryota; kingdom Metazoa; phylum Chordata; class Aves; order Passeriformes; family Ploceidae; genus Ploceus; species Ploceus nigricollis. Next base: position 59,064 of record VXBC01001516.1, read on the forward strand.
GGGAGCACGGCAGCTTAGCATGAACATTTTGTTTGTATTGATGGGCAATCAGTTGTTTTTCTGATAATGATGAAGAAAACAGAAGGCTGGCGGACGCAAATGAAAGGCAATCATCTTATCTTATAATTGCTTGGTCAAACAAGTGCTAGAAAAATGAATGCTGCAGCAGAGAATTCCTTGAAAAGTTGGTCTGAGCACCAGCAGCTGCGCCGGGCGCTGAGCTCGGGTCTCACCTGCCAACTGCACATCCATGAGCACAGCACAGAGCAGCGCACCTTGGGCAGGAGCAGGGAAGGCTTCCCGCTGGGGCACTTTCCTCGGATGAGTGGCGTGCCAATGGGAATCTGTTTGGGGTGTATTGATTCCAGTCCCCCTGTCCGTCAGCGTCACCTGCCACCAAGGCCGGGCTGTCGGCGTGACAGCTGTGAAGGAGCATGGGGAAGTTGACTGGCAGGATGTTTTGCATCTAATGAGTCTGTGCACAATGAGTATCATAAATAATGCTCTGGAGGAACCTGGCTATCGCTCTGACACCAAGAGGAAGAGATTGCCTGCATGTGGCTCTGCAGCCATCTGTCACCTGTCATGGGCCACTGTCAGGGCTAAGCCGGACTGTGGCGGTGGAAAGCCCCACAGACTGGTGTCATGCAGCAGACAGAAAGTGGGCTGACATCAGCAGTCCGGAGTCACTCAGGAGGAACTCAGAGCTGCAAAGACACTGCGCTGCAGTGTCAATGTCCCTTGGCAGTGCAAGCTGCTGGATTTTTCCAGTGGGGCTGCTCCTCCTCTCCACGCTCCTCCCAGACCTTGAGCAACATGCCCACCCCACAGCACTGGCAGCAGGCAGCAGTCCCACAGGACACGGGGAGTTGGTGTGGTAAAAAGGACATTGAAGCCCTCAGTAAAGTCTGGCTTTAGTCACAGAATCACAGAATCACTAGGTTGGAAGGGACCTTCAAGATCATCGAGTCCAACCCATGCCCTAACACCTCAACCATGGCACTGAGTGCCACATCTAGTCTTTTTTTAAACAGGTCCACAGATGGTGACTCCACCACCGCCCCAGGCAGACGATTCCAGTACTTTATCACTCTTTCCATAAAAAAGCTTTTCATAATATCCAGCCTATATTTCCCCTGACACAGCTTAAGACTGTGTCCTCTCATTCTCTCAGTTGCTGCAGTCCTTTAGTCGAGCCTAGCAGTCTCCCAGAATGTCAGCCCTGGTCACAGACTCACCCAGCTCCATCCTTGGTGCAGCAGATTTCCCAGTTCCCAGAACATTCCAGGCTGCAACTTCACTGATGGCAGACTGAAACGCACAGCAGCCAGCTGTGCCAAGGGCTCCTGCTCAGTTCCAAGCCTTCTGCAAGTCATTTTGTGCTGCTGACCTCTCAGCCTATATGTTCCTCTTATTAAACTGAAGGTTGTTGCCATTTCTAGCTGGGTTTTGAGGGATGGGGTGCAGAGATTGGTGCCTGTGTTGGGAGATGTGGGGCTGCAACACAGCACAGCTTAATTGGGGTGCTGCTTTCTGCTTTTGAACTTGTCGTTTATGAACAGCTTTAACATGTCCCCTGGTTTCTCCCTCCCAAAGAAAATCTCATGTTTAATAAACTTAATTTTAGATAAAAGGAATGAAAAGAAAATTAAAAATGCATGAAGCTCCTGGAGTCATCCAATTACTGTGATGTCCACACAGCAACGCCAGCATGGATTTCACAAAGCAGGGAAAAGCAGGAAAGCACTGCGGCTTGCCACATGTAAATGCTGCTCTGTTCCAAAATGTGCTGAATTACAAATGGACATTTTATGCATTTCTTCTTCTTGATCTGTTGCAGAAGAAGATAAAGATAAAACATGCCAGTCCACCCCAGCAGCGCCTGTCTGCATACCCACAATGCTTGTCTGCTTCTTCCCAAACCCCGTCTAGCACTGGAGTCCCAGTATCGGGATGCCACAAGCCTCGGGAGGGGACTGTCACGGGGCAGGGTTCCCGTCAGAGCAGGAAAACACTGCAGGTCCGAGAGAGCACACAGACAATATATAGGACCCATTATGTTTATTTGGTATTTAAATTTTCTTTGCCAATTAAGTGACAGGCAGTGGTTCAGCCTGTGGCACACTCACTGGGTAAAAGAAACACAGTTTGTTTCTTCCCAAAAGCCAGTGGGAGAATCTCAGTCATAGAAGTCATCAAAGTCGTCTGAATCCGTGCCGTGGGTCTGTGGGCGCAGAGCAGCCTCGAGCTCGGAGCAGCTGTCGTCAGATTCGCCCCAGAATGCTGCGGGTGAGAAGACAGAAAGCAGAGGTGTAAAACCTTTTCTGTGGCCGTGCCACTTGTCACAGCCATGAGCACAGGACAGGTCTCCTGAGGCTGACCGAGAGCTGGGAGTTGGGAGCCCCAGCCCCAGGTGTGCGTGTCTGGCGCAGTGTCCGGCAGTGGGGTGGCGGTGCTGGACAGCGGCCTCATTCAGCGCTCCCACTCCATTGTGCCGCAGGGTAGCTGGGCAGAACATTTCCACTCCAAGCAATTTACTTGACCAGCTGCTGCCTGAATTGCAGCTTTGTCTATTCTCTTCCCCTTTTTCCCCACTACTTGACCCTGTGATGAAGACACCAGCGGGCCATGACATCACAGAGTTGGCACAAAAATAGCAATGACATCACAAATGAAAAATCGCCACTTGGAGATCAGAGCAGATCCATGCAGGCCTGATCTCAGTGGAGCACGTGGCTTTAACCTTAGGCTCTGGGAATCAGCAAACCCTTTCACTGACAGCAGCAGAATCCCACAGCAGTTCAGAGTGCCTGAGAGATTTCTGGAGATGTGAATTCTTTTGACCCATGGATAGGACAGAGCGGGAAGTGTGGCACACGAAGTCAGGGCCACAGTAGCTGACAGAGCTGTGCTCTCTGTTCCCACCTAATCCAGAGGCTGCTGGCTGTCCAAAGGCAGCTGGAATGAGGCTCAGGGCTCAGCCAGGGACAGTGGGAGGAGGAAGGCTGTCACACTCACCCAGACACTGCAGCTCGTGTTTGAGGCACTTTGGTGCCTCTGACGGCACCAGCTCCATGAACACCTTATCTACAAATGCAGCATCTGCATCTTTCATCCTCCATCTCCGGCCCCCTGGGCCGTGGGGCTGTGCTCTGCCAGGAACATCAGAGCCAGCCCTGCGCTGGCTGCCACGCTGAATGGCTCCAAGACAGGAAAGGGGCCAGGCACGCCAGAGCCTTTCAAGTGCCACCAAAGCAGCTGTCCTTGATGGCATCTGTACCTCAGTTCAATGCCACACCTCTAAAACCGGGCCATTCCGGACTGCCAGCACCCAGAGCAGGGCTCAAGGTGGAGAGATCCTGGCTCCCAGCGCTGCCCTGCTGGCAGGAGGCTCCGTCAGAGGCGGCTGCAGGCCCTGGTGGGCTTTGCAGGGGGTAAAGGGGGAACTGGAATGTGTGGGCAGCAAAAACACACAGGGTCCAGACACCAATTCAGAATAAAAGCAGCCCGGCCACACACAAAACCTTCCAGCTGCACCCAGCCATGTCCCAGGTCACAGGGAAGACCAAGGAACCCCCAAGTTTCTCCTTCTCCAGGTTCCCTCCACCTGCTGTTAATTGACGTTTGATTAAACCCTGCAAAGGTCTCGACCCATTCCACACCACACCCCTCACAAACATCTCCTCTCTGCCCTGGATTTGTCCTCCTCGGCTCCCTGCGGGCTCCCACAGGAGACAGGGGAATTCCATGCCTCCCCTTCTCTCTACCTTATACAGGTCATAACGTTGTTCTCGGAAGGCTTCTACAGTATAAATTTAACTAAAAAGACACTAATTTTCAGTAGCATAACATTTGTCTCTTACCTTTGGATTTTATGGCAGTTACTGTTTCCTTCCGCAATTCAGTCCTGCAAAATATTTCAAACAATTAGCACAATGTCTCCTATTAAAAAAACATAAGTGACTTTTTAAAAAATACTGTGAAATGGTTTAAAAAAGCAACAACTCTGTAACTTCTGTAACTATTTTTTTTTTAAAATAACTCTTTAATCATGGACTTCTTCACCTAAAACGTGGAGAAACTCATGTGCAGGAGGGACACTGGTCCAGCTGTTCCTGGAGTCATTCCCTGGTAACAGCACTGATTTACACCAGCGCTGAGTTAAGGTACAGAGGAGCAGGGCCCTGCCAAGCTGCTGCTGCCTTTCAGAGCACAAAAAGTATGGAAAGACAAAATCCAAAACAAAACCAAATCCCCCCCAGTGCTGCTCCCTGCACTTCCTCCCTGTGCGCTCCTCTGGGTCCCGGCGCTGTCCCCCAGCCCCATGGCAATGTGCAATCTCCACTGCCTTTGATCTACCTTGATGTGTGTGCAGCCTGAGCCTGCTCTGCTAAATGGCTGCTCTTGTGTCTGGAGCATCACAGGCCCTTTTGAATCTCTCAAACAAGCTGGAATCATTTTGATCTTTTGTGTGCAGCGTGTGCATTGTGTTGGGGCTGGGGAATAATCGCACGGGGGCAAACATGGGGCAGAATTAACTGTTACAGCAGCAGTCCTGCAAGAAGCTCCAAAAATTAAGCTTCAGCTGATTTTAATAAGGAAGATCAAATAGGAGATATTTGGGACATCACTGGGCCAACCAGTGAAATATAAGTCAATGTCAAGGTGCACTTTGAAGCTGTGGCCTCAGTCACAACAGGACTCTCTGAAATATCTGTGATTTGCTGTGTTTCATTTAAAAATGTGGCAGCCAATATAGAAGTGCTTAAAGTGGGGAGCTGCAAATATTCCACTATTGTGGAGGCATTTGTGAAGGAGACAAAAAAAAGCAAAGATGATTCCTTGCTTGCGTTACCCTCAGTATTCAGTCAGAATTTGGGATTGCAGCTGGAAAGCCACATGTAAAGTTTCACACATTGCAGCTACCAGTGGTGCAGCTACTCTTCCTTTTAACCCAGAGAAAGCTCTCACTGTTTAAATCTTATTTACTCTCCAAAGGCTCCTGCTTTGCAGACAGAAATTCCCAGAATATTAAACACAGCCCAGGTTCCACCAAGGAGCCAAACCAAGGCAGAAGCGCCAGTACCAAGTGACAGCTCTAGCAGAGTATTAACAGTGATGTAACTCATAATGACCTTATTCAGTAAAAAACTAAACTGTTGGCCTTCAAATGTTTCTCCAACATTTCTTTGTGCACCATCCCACCAGCTTTCCCTTTTATTCCAAAGAAAACTCCACACTGCCTTATACTCTCACTTCTCCTTCAAAGGCCTTCACTCGACAGGATACCCAGAGAGGATTTGAAACTGGAGCCTCTGGGCTGATCCTGCTGAACACCCTGATCTCCTGCTCCCTTTGGCCAGATCTCCTGGTCCTCAGCACTTCCCAGGAGGTGCTCCACGCATCCCAGGCTCAGTCCATGAAAATGTGCTCAAGAGGCTGTGCTGTTTTCCCCAGGGTATGGAGCAGGAAACCACTTGTTGCTGAGCTGTAGCTGGCGAGGTTCCTCCTGTGGATGCTGGCACAGGAACCATTTCAAGTAACTGAGGAGAAGATCAGGGGGCCGCAGCCATCGCTTCCCCTTGGCCACATCCCAGCCTGCTGCTGGGAAGGGAGCATGGGGTTCCTGGGATTTTCAGTTAGCTTCTCACAAAACCCATTTGACAACTGAGTTTTTCTCAGTTCTGTTCCACTTCTCTCCATGGTTCAACCCCACAACAAACACCAGCAGGTCAGTGCTTTTGGTCCAGTGCTGAGGATCACCAGGGAGGACTGCCCACATCTCCAGGGCTTGGTCTTCCAGATCCAGCTGAGGGATCCATGGAGAAAGGACCACCATGGCTGTAGAAACATTTGGAGACCTTCCCACTGCCACCCCAGCTTCCCACGAAGAGAAGGAGAGCAGGGAGAGAGATGTTTGTGTTCTACCGAACACCATCTATTCCCTGGGGTTCATCTTCCTGGGGCTAACCCACCAGGTGTTGAATGGGGTTCACTCTCCAAAGAGCCCGGAGCCAAAGCCAAGCACAGCCATCCCCAGAGAAGGGAGATGGGGACAGGGTGGCAGCAAAGGCTCAGCAGGAGAGCTGTCAGCACAGGGAAATGCTGGGCAGATTCTGATGTCCTCGCTCCATTTTCTGTAAGGCCAGAGGGGGAACAGCAGCTCCCCCAGCCCAAACCTGGGAAATGCTGCAGGGGATAAATTCTGGGGTGAGGTGTGTGAAGCTGGAGAGATGCAGCAGCACCTTCGTGTCGTGCAGCAGCTGCGCTCGGGAGCGCCGGCCGTGGCAGCGCTCACCCGGCAGCCGCAGCACACAATGGGCGCAGACCTCCGCCGAGACATTTTCGGGCTATAAATGGAGCCAGGCCGGTTCCAGCGCCTCCACTAATCCCCCGTCGTGACCCTCCAATATCCATTTACACATTTGCTTCTTCCCTAAAATAATTCCAGACTGAACCCAGGCTCTGACAAAGAGAAAACCCAAACCAGTTTCACTTCAAAGAGCCTTTTAATCTCTCCATTTCTCTGATGAAACAGGCTTTTTGTATTGAAGATGCTGCAACAGTAAGGAATGAAAAAGCTCCAAGAAAATACTTTTTCCTCTATAATAAAAATTAATATTAAGAGGATGATGCCTTGTGAAGGCTGACCTAGGACAGAGGCTAGATGGAGTTAAAGAATAAAGGTAGGTATTTATTAAAAGGTCTCAGTGGATACACCTTGGGCAGTACAAGAGCCCAGCCAGGGCTACACCCAAGATGAACCCAAAATGGTCACAAAAATGGACGACCAGTCACAAGGTCTCTCACTTTTATAAGTTCTGGTCCATTTGCATATTGGAGTTAATTGTCCAATTACAGCTTTAGCCCATGAAGTCCCATCATTCTTGTTTTTCTCTCTTCATTCCGCTGTTGTTTGTGCTCTTGGGCCTGAGATTTGGATCATTTGTCCTTGGTCCCCAGCTAGAGAAGGAATTGTTTTGTCTACCTACTCTGTGAGAGAACTTACTATCCCTTAATATGAAGCTCGGATCTACATGCTAAAGCAGTAGAGAATCTGAAAAATATAAAAGCTAAAACCTGAGGCATCAAGGAAAATGCCAGGACAACAACAGCCAAGGTAATCAAGGGGGCTTGCTGGAAAACAGCAGAAAATGTTTACTGTGGCCTGAGGGCCTTCTTGCTAAAGCACCTGTTGAACTTCTACGTTTTAGTGTCAAATGAAAAAGAGACCCAAAAAATTTGGGAAATCCTAAATGCCAAGGGAGGAATTTTCCCAACCTGGAAAACCAAATACCTACAGTACATATTCTGCACAGTGTCACACAGGCAGTATAAATTCAAAAGTCCATTCATCATGCCAGAGCTGGAGTAGTAACACTGAATTTCAGTAATTACACTGTGAGTAGGACGACCCTTATTTTAGGATACAAAGATTTCTGTCGAGCTGTGTCTAAGACCGGTCTCTGTTTGGATTCACCACGCTGGAGAAAAAAACCCCCACTGACACAAAGATGCATCACAACGCTGTAAGGAAGCTGTGCAGGAGAGCAGGGACAGTGCCAAAAATTCCCCTGTTTCCTCTGTGCTCAGCTGGCAGATGTTGGTGCCTCTCCCCACACACCTGGCTGCCACCCCAGCAGCACTGCTTCTGCAACAGCTGGGGGTGCAGGCAGAGGAAACAAAGCTCACACAAACAGCTGAAGCAGCAGAGAATCCTGCTGGAATTTTCAATCAGCTTCTTACAGAAGCCATTTGACAACTGGGAGTATGTTTTGGGGATAAAACCACTGGATCCTGCCTTGTTTCTGGGTGCACCTCCCAGGAATCCAGACCGACATGATGGCACTTCTCCTGGATTTCCAAGGAAAATGCATTTGTGCACATCCTGAAGCGCTGCCAGCCCCAAAGCTCTGGGATGTCTCCTCACAGCACAGCAGAGTTTTCAGTGTCGGGACTGGTTTGGGAAGGGGGAAGCGGGGGATGCACAGAACCTGAGTGCCCCCCGATGGCCAAAGCCAACGGGCCCAGGAACGATTAAGAGATGAATTCGACCCTGCCAACTTCTATTTGCATGTCACTACAGCTGTGTTGGGCAACAGGGCTGAAAAACAGCCTTCAGAGACCCCCCCCAGAGTCCCTCCAGCAGATTATTTAAAGTTTAAAAGACTTTATGCCGTGTTGGTGTCCTGACAAATCCAAAGCGGGCTTTGGTTCTCAGCTGATAACGCACCTTTAATCTCCAGATTATTTGGAAATGAGAAAGCGCAAACAAGTCAAAGAAAAATAAAATGCCTGCATCTGAAATGGAGAATTCCCAGAAAGTGAGTGACCTCCACTGGCTGCATCCATCGCTACAGTCCCCCAGAATGCCACACACATAGCTGCCCACCCGCCTGCACTCGCCAGCATCCTCAGCCCTGACTTCTGATACCTTCTTCCCCCAGGACCGTGTCATTTAACGCCCTCTCGCCTGCTGCAGCACCCTGACACCCCACCCAGAGGTGCATCTCCATGCATAGAAGTTTTCCCCCAGGAAAGTAACAGAGTCAGGGAAAAGAGGTTTTCTTGCTGGAGGTAGAGCAGGCGGCATTTGTGGGAGAAGAGGAAGCTCTGGCATGCACCACTGAACAAAAGGGAACAAGTGGTCTTTACTCGGAGAGCAGCTTCCTATTAAGACTCACTCCGTCGTACATTATGCCTTTCATCCCCACTCAACCACAAAATGATTTTGCTGTAGGAAATACAATGGCAGAAAAAGATTTACATTGAAAGAATCTTTAATAATAAACTGTTGCAGATCTGCCTACTTCCCCATGATTTATAATACAATAAACATCAGATTCTATTAAGTCTCATGCACTGAAGACATGCACTGAAAACCCGAGTATGAAAGCCCTCAATTCTTCCCTTCTCCAGGCCCATAATAGTGAAACGAGCATGGATAAATGTGCTAAGAGTATCTCTTTGCATCTTTTATAGCTTGTGTGTATCAATCTGTAAAGCTTATTAAGAAAGTCATTGCTATGCAAAACAGCACCCAATCTCTTTCTCTTGCTTTTCAACAGTGCGCAGTGTTTAGCCAATAGGGCTGGGCCCCGGCCCCTCATTCCGCATTCATAACATGCAACATTTGCACAATGTGTATCTCAAAGGCTGCTGAATAGAAAGCCTTAATACTCATGTAAACAACTGCAAACCAATTACTTAATGAATCAGGCCCACACATAATGAGGTGCCAGACAAAGAGCTATAAATGCATTTTTGCGGCCGAGCCTCTGCTTTAAAGTAAAATCCCTCAGCTGTAGTTTGGGCTTAACTGGCACATGATAATTATTGTCTGGGGGACATCAGAGGAGCCACGGTTTTTATTCCGGTCCGGCGGGGTCCGCGCCGAGGTCACTCATCAGCTCAGTGACAAAACGCGGCAAAGGAGAATTTATAAAGTGCCACGGCCGAGCTCACAGGGATGTTTATTCTCAAGTAGTGGGTTTGAGACCACTTGTGAAAGCAATAAAGCCCGAGGAGTGGCTGTCGGGAGCAGACCTGCAGTGCCGCAGAACTGCGGCACCGCACGGCACAGCCCGGCTGCAAACAGCTCTGCCTCTTCCTCCTCCCTGTGCTGCGCTCTGGGCAGCCAGCACCCAGGGCTGCTCCCAAACCCCGCTGTGGCTTTGAGCCATTTACAGAAACTAATTCTTACACTGACTTATAGATTTATTACCATGGTTTTGTAAAGCAGCAGCATCGCATATCCCTGCACAAAGTGTGCTGCTGCTGAGCACTGTGAGGCCTGGAATTATAGACCAGAGTGAATTATTTGAAATCTCTTACAAATCAAAATTGGAGAAAAAGAAAAAAAGAGGCAAAAAAAATGTACAGCATCTAACCGAGGCAGAAGTGGCTGCAGCCACGATTGGCCAGCAGTGTAGCAGCAATGGGGTTTAGTTTGGAGAGTTTTTATTTTAAATAAAAAATAGTTAATTTTAAATTACACATTTTACTCAGCCACAGTGATCCTGTAAGTTCTCAGGGCCCTATCCTGCTATTCCTGCTGTCCCAGGCTTCAGGGAAGGGCTAAAATATAACATTTCAAAAACTCATCTACAGGAACACCCTTGCATTTCATAGCACAAGGCAGGATAATCATTGGCTTGTCATTCTCAAAGTTCCAGAATATATGAAAAGAGAAAACAATTTAACCTAAGACGGTAAGAATTAATCCCACACAAAAGCAGGAACACCAGTCATCAATGCTCACTTACAGCTCGTATTTAATGTGCTTGAATTACAGAAATTCTATGATTTTAACAGCAATTGCAGAATCACAACTGGCCTCACCCATAGCAGCCTAAAAATCTGTGGAGCAAGAAGATTAAAAGCAAGGAGGAGCTCATATCCTGAGGTGTTCCAAACCTGCAGTGTTTGATTACAGAAACAGCAACCTTAAGCCTGGTCGAAGTAAAAAAATAAATCAGGGGAGCTTCAGCCCTTTTCTGTTGGGGTTTCTCCCTCATGGAACCATTTCCAGTGTTACAGCCTTACCTGGAGAAGGGAGGAGCGCTTCCATCCGACAAGGAGCTGCTTTCCAAATGCGTTCCCAAACTGTCGCTTCCTTCGGGACTGTTGTGGCCGTGATCCCCACCTGTGCAGGAGAAACAGGGACTATGAACTTTCCAAGTTCCATTTACATTAAGCAGAAAGGTTATTTTTGTTCTCCTTCCCCTTAAATGTAGATTATTTTGGAATGTTACAGTTCTGTCAATGCTATTTGATACCTCTGTGATTTCAACCATTCTCTTGAATTAGACAAAAATAAATAAATCCTATAAAAATCAAATTAAACACATATCTTGAGATTTTTGTGACTTAAACAGCCAAACACCCAGCTATTTAAAAACCTGTTATCCCCATTTTCCTTTCTTCCCTTTCCCCTGCTCTGTGGATCTCATTTCCATTCTGTAAAGATTGATTTAAAAAAAAAAAAAAAAAGAAGAGGCAAATGGATTCATTCACTGGAGTCAGACAATTGCTCATCTTTGTATTCACTTCCAAAGCACACGATGCTTAAGCACAAATCCCACTTGAAAAGGCTGCTTTGCATACGTATATTTTATATATATGTTTTTATCTACAGCACTGAAACTATAACCAAGCCCTGCTGTCACCAATGTCCCTACCCAGGACAATTCAGTATTTCTGTCCACACTGGATTCTCCACTTCTTAACTGGCTGTGCACATTCCCGTCCCTTCTGCACTTGGATTGCAGTGGCAAAAGTCCTGCTCAGTCTCAGGCACTTCCAGCAAAGAGGTGCCAGAGCCTGCCCAGGAGGAAAGAGAAATCAAGGAGAGGGAAAAAAGATAAAGGGCGTTAAAAAAAAAATTATCCCCCCTTTCCCATGATGTATCCCAGCTCATGGCATTGCCTTTCCCCCAAAATCAGCGCTCAAGCTGCTGCTGCCTCTGCTTAGAGATGGATGAAGAATTTCCACCCAGAATTTCCACTTGAGAAAGACTCAGAGGTCTTTTAGGAACTTAGGTGTCCAACATGAGCTGCTGGATGGCATCATCCAGACTGACCTAAATGCAGTGTCCAGCCTAGTGCTGGCCCGAGGAACTTCCTCCACCCCAATGTATCAAATGATATCAAACAGAGCAAAAGGTTGAGTGAGACTTATTAAATGCCTTGATTCGTGCACTCCAAGTGGCACCTCGGAATCCTCAAAGGAAGACCTCACCAGGAAGGACACATGGGTGTGGGAAAAGTGGTTGCACGATTGTTGGCTCATTAAAGGTGGTCTGAAAAGGAAGGCAGAATCCAGCTTGTGCTCCTTCATGTTCCCATATAATACATACAGAAGGGCTGATTTTTTCTTTGTAACAGGGCTTTTCCTCCTTATTCCTACAGGAGATTTTAGACCTGGAGAGCAGCTGGGGGTGACATTCCAGCTGTTGTAAAGCAGAGCCCAAGGAGTGGAGCAGTTACACCACTTTTATTCAAATCCTCTACAGCCTTAACCTGCTCAAATCAAAGACAAGTGAAGGGAAGAGAGAGAATCTGGTTTTGTTAAAGACTTAACAAACCTGCCCCTTCAATAAAATCAGCAATTTCCTACTCATAAATGAGACTCTTAAACAGTCATCCAGCAAAACAAGACATAATGGGTTTTATCCTTCTTAATCTTGCATTATTCCCCTACCTCAGGAACAGTCGAAGAGTTGAAAAATTTCTTTTGCCTCTTCCCCATAAAAAACAAAGCATCCGTGGAGGAGCTGAGAATGAGCCCCGCTCTCCCCCTGTATCCTCACATAACCTGGTACCACAGGAGGCTGCTGTTATCAGCCAGTGCCTCTCTGGGCCAGAGAGGAGCCTGTGGACCAGGTACAATCCCTTTAAAGCCCATTATTCACAGGTGGCCTCCCAGGAGCTCCGGAGAGGACATAAAAGAACCAACACAAATGCTTCTGGGATATTTACAGATATTTAAGCAAATTAATGTTTTGATTCTCTTTTTATGTAACAGAAGTAAAAGAAAAATGAACCAAAACTCCAGAAGCACTCCCAAAGTGCCATCCTATATGCTGCTTGGAAGTGCGTCCACACAGCTCTCACAGTGAAGTCTATCAAACCCCAAAGCCCCAAAAGGCTTCTGGTGTTTCAAACGAACACTTTAAAAATGCAGCAAATACTGAAATAAAAAAAAAAAAATAACCCAAATTTGTATCCCTTAAGCTCAGAAGAAGTCATACAGCAAAACAATCATGTATGGATGGCCGTCAAATATCAGTTCATCTAAACCCATCAAAACAAGTTGTTTGAGCCCAAAAGCCAACACACAAGAGATGTGGCTTCTATTTTAGGCCCATAATGACTCCAGAGCCCCGGGGCCACAGCAAATGGTGATGATAAAAGGGAACGAGCAGCTGCCTGGCAGGGAGAAGAGGGGAGGGGAATAAGAAGCCCGCAGAAGATCATGGGCTGAAGATGAATTATGTCTGAAAAGACCAGCTTGGCTTTCAAGTGAGGTGTGAGAAGCCTCACTTCAGAGGCAGAGGAACAGCAGAGACAGCTCCCTCGAAAGGGACGGGCTGGAACTGGTGTTACTGGGTTTGGCTGAGGAGCTTCTTGGCATTTTTACACACAGGAAGCATTAGCAGTTGCACATCTGCTCCGTGAGAGAACCAGGAGAGGTCAGGAAGTCTCAGTGATGGCACTGGCTGGAGGGAGCCACTGTTACCAGGCAGCTTTGGTACGGGAGGCAGAGAGGAGGCTCCTGGCTGGCACAGGCATGGCTTCTGCCTGGCAGGGATCTGCCCCACGCTTATTCTAATGATCCCCAGTCAATTACTCGCGGAAAGAATCAAACCAGCACCCTCTGGAGTTGGCCATATAATTACTCGATCTTCACCACAGAGACTGACCCCTGTAACACCGACGGCGAGCCCCAACAGGCTTGCAGAGAGGATATTCACACGGTGCTAACGTGGAACATGATTACAAGGAATTAAAGAGGCACCATGCTCCCCACCTTTGTTTCTGCCAACGTGGGCTCTGTGATGTGACATTTAATCTGCGCTCAGGGTGAGCAGCTGGGTTTGCTCCCTCTGAAGTCACCCGCGGCACGGAGCCGCTGGGGTGTGATTGTATAACCCAGTCGAATGCAGGGCCTGAGGTTAATATGCACCCACCTCTTCCACCTGTAATGGGAATCTTTCCCACCACACTTTCTTGCCCGCTCTCATCTTCACTCCAGCCTGTGACTTCTGGATCTGAACACACCGTAATGAAATCATTTCAAAGCGGCAGCCATCAGACCGGTTTGCTTGCTTTTAAGACCTACTCCCTTTAATTTCCCACTTTTGTTATCTCTTGTTTATTGATCTAAACTATCCATTGCTGTTCATAAAAACAGCACCCACTGGGAACTTGCTACCCTGCTTCTCTGTAGCTTCCTCACAGAAGGACAAGCCAACCAAATGTCCTGAGGAATTGAAGACCCCATGAATTTGGGAAACAAACAACCTGCAGCAATGCCTGGTGGTGGTGGCGTGTGCCAGACCCACTGCAGGAAATTAGCTTAAATCAAAGTCTGGTTGCCTCTGCACAAAAGAGTGGCGTGGATTTCAGAGCCTGGAGCAGCCTGTTTGCATTTGCTGTGCAAAGAGCACGGCAGCCTAATTGCCTGCTGCTGCCAGATGGAAGGGGTGCTCCAGGAGCAGAGCAAGCGAGCTGCCATCACTGGAATAATGTATTCCCTCCTTGTGTGAAGGAACGAACTGGGCTCTTCCCGACACTGGCACATCCTGAGCTGGGAAATGGCCCCGCATGAAGCCTTTAATTTTGGCAATTCCTTTTGCGGTCTGGCTTTGTCACAAGAGGCAGCAAATACATCCCCCAGTTCCTAAATGGGAGATGCTTTGTAAACATGCACACAGAACTCACTGATTCATTTTATAGTGGCCACAGGGCTTGGCCTTTCCTCTCCTGCAGAAAAACCCTCCACCACAGGCATCACTTAGTTTGGGAAGCCAGAATCACAAACGATACTGAGATATTGAGGAAATTCCACCAAATCCATCACAAATGTACATTGATCTACCAGCAGCTACAGCATGGTCCCCTGGGGATTTGGAGAGAACTCCCCTATGTCCAAAGCAGGAACCTGGAGTGGCAGCCAGAGCTGGAACAGCCCTTACCTGGTTCTCGCCGTGCCAGTTCCCCCTGTTTTCCTTCCCCACCGATGGTCGGGATCGATGGCAGGCTGAGAGAGGATTCATCACTCTGGACAGGTGGCTCATCCCCACACTCTCCTGGAAGGGCCTCTCTCAGCACCAGCACAGTCTGAGCATTCAAAACAGAAACAGCCACAGCTCCATTATCCTCCCCCTTGAGTGTTTCCAACATGCATTCACTCGGGGTAATCTGCTTTCAGGGTGTTTCTGTTAGATGTTCCACTACCTGACATCTAGGCTGTTCCTCTGGGGCTGGTTTTGGGACAGAAATATGGACTTGAGTCTGTAAAATCTACTCTATGTTCTGCCCTAACTCTCTGTTTAGTAAATCAATTGATTAACAGCACAGTAAGGGGCTGAGGCACTCACAGACTATGGAATACCATTTCGATTGATTTATTTAAATAGTTGGCTATAAACTTTTGCATTAACTTAGAAAAACCATAAGTGTGCTACCATTTATAAAATGCTCTGCGTGTCCAGCACCAAACCTCACTCTGCTTTAAAAAAGTCAAAATACATAATTAATGATAAAAAGTCACAGAGAAAGACGAAGATAGAAGCCGTGTGATGGTTTGCACCAGAGCAAAGGGATGAGCTTGTTCCAATGCCTGACTGGCATGAAGGATGGGAATCTTAAAAAGTCCCTTTTCCTGTGGGATGAAGCACTGGATGTATTTCCCTGAGACCCCAGGGCTGGTTAACCACAGACTGCCTGCCTTTGCCCTGACCACCACACCCTGCCAGGGCACAGCCGCAGAGGTGCAGTCTCCAGTGCCCCTGATTTACCCACAGTGTCAGTGCCCACCTGGCGGTCCTGCTCCTCCTCTCCCGAAGCCAGCAGCTGCTCAAACATCTCTGCCACCCACTCCGGGAGCCGAACCCAGCGCTGCTTCAGGAACAAGCCATGGTGGCGCAGGAGAGTCCGCAGCACGTCCGTGTCCCTGAGGAACAAACCAGCACCCTCAGTGAGACACCACATCCATAGTGCTGGGAAAAGCCACCACCCATCTGGTCCTTAATTCCCACTTTTTATTTTAAAAATATTCAAAGTGGAAAATGTAGGAAGCCACTTGTGAGTTCTGCAAGACAGGCAGGGGTGACCACCATCATCATCATCATCATCATGCCTGCCCTGTCCTGAGGCTCAGGATCCAAAGACACAACCCTGGTCTCAGCACCGTGGCCTCCCTTACTTCCTGGGCGCTGCCCGGCACCCACTGCCCCAGGCTTGTCTTTTGCTCAGAAAGAATAAAAAAGGAAAAGGAAAAAAGCAACTAAGGTGTCTTTTAATGTAGAAAATCTCAGTCCTGCAATCCTTTTGTTTGCCAAAGCTGTTTTTTTCCTGCTGCTCCAGTGAAGTTTCAGAGGAGTGAATTCCAATTAACTCCAGGAGTGTTTGTCCCTAAGAAACCATTCAGGAGACACAAGGAGCTGTTGGTGCCCGCAGGCATATCAGCCTTGCAAGAGAGGCAGGTACTGCAGAGACCCTTCTGCAGCGCTCACAAGTGCCCCGATCCTGCCAGCACTTGAGCACTGCGGAGCCTGCGACAGGGAGGGAGGTCTAGACAGAAGCTAAGCAAGACAGAATGGAAATTGTTTTCATTCCTGGGTTAAAGAGACCTGAAAAAAAAAAGTAATTCTCACTTGTCCTTGTGGCATATGCACGGAAAAAAAAGCCCATTTTGAATAACTGCACTTTGTTGTTTTCAAAGGCCACGTGCATCTTCTGTCTCAAACAGAATAATTTCCTTCTCAGAATTACATTTGTTGTCCTTACTTTCAGATCCTAGGAATGGCTGGCTGAGGGGTGTCTGGAGTTCCTGCAATTCCCTGCCTGCCAGAGAGTGGGAGACACTGTGGACCGGATGAGCTGGGGGGACCCCGGGGCTGCCCTGTGGAGCAGGAGCCACCACTGGGGAATGGGAGGGAAATAAATGAACTCCTGAATGCTCCCATTGCAAGTGCCACAAGGCTCCAAGCTCCGACGGCTCCATTTGCCAATGCGGGCCTGGCTGCCTCGGTGCCAGAGGGGCAGCACGGATCCAGGGCAGAGACAAAGATGTTCCTCACCCCTGGGGGGTTCTACGTCCCCCGTACCTGGTGTGCTCCTCGTGCCCTGCTCTGCTCACAGCCTCACCAGTCCTCTCCGGCGGGAGGCTCCCGCTCCACACGCACTGGGACACAGCCTGGAGCTGCCGGAGCACCATGGCTTCCATCACCTCAAGGTCACCCTGAGCCAGCCCGCTGGCCCCAGCACAAGCACTGCAACACAAAGCAGGGGGGACAAGCCCTGTAAGCACAGCCCATCCCAACCTGGAGACAGGACAGCCAGAGGACAGCCAGAGGGACAAACAAACATCCGTAGTGCTCTGTGACAGGTGTGGGACAGGACAGGGAGGTCACACTCAGCACTTGGAACATACCAGGTGCAGCCTCCCAGGGAGATGGAAGCTAAGCACATCCCCTCAGTGGAGCCGCCTCCAGTGGCAAGCTGGGGGGCAGGCCTGTTTGGGCCTCCTGTTCCCTAATTCCCAAGGAATCCTCCAATCATCAACTGCCTACAAGAGTCTCAGTCTGTGGAGGCTGTGCATCGTTGTCAATAAAGTTACCAACAATTCCCAGTTCTGCACCTAGGGGTCCAGAGGCTGAGGAGGGACAGCAAGGGCTCTCTGCCACTGCTTTTGGCAACACCAAAAAACACCAGTTCTGGGGATTCCCTTTGCTTTCTTGCTCAATTTACTGTGTTTTTCTGGCACAGGCCATTTGTTACCCGGGCTGCACTCACTCACCTGGGGAGCTCCGCTGTCCCCGAGGGCTGGCCCTGGTACAGCGCCCGGTGCCGGGGGCTTGTCCTCTCCACCAGGCCCTCCAGGAGCTGCAGTGCGTGGCAGAGCTCCGAGAGCTCGGCCTGCATCCCGCCGGGCCTGCGGATGGACAGACAGGGTGGGAGTGACCGACGACGTGTGACAGGGCTCTCCCATCGCGCCCCTTGGGAAAATAAACAGCTTGGTTTGAGCTTTCCAAAGCGAACGGCAAGAACCACGTTCCCGAGCTCTGTAGGAAGGGGGGCGGGGAGGGGGGGAAGCACATGAGCAAACAAACCATCCAAAAATCAGCCCGGGTCTAGTCGCTGCATGGAAATTACCCCTGCGCCGGGCACTTTAATTCCTTCACCTCCACAAGTGAAACAAATCTGGTGACCACCTACAGGTATGGGGATAGCCCTGGAACCTCAGAGGGGTTTTGATGAAGCTGCACCTCTATAATGATGCAAATGAGGACTTAACCACTGAAACAATGCCGCGGGCTAATCCCGGGACAGAGGTGTAAATGGCTATTCAGGTCCCCGGCTGCCTCTTTGTGGGGCTCCCAGCCCAGGTCTCGCCAGCAATGAACACTGCAGCTGGGCAAAAGTTTTCTTTCTTTCCCCCACATGCAGGAGCTGACATGTTTCTACAGTTAACCCTGGCTTACTCTGCCTCCAGGGAGAAGCTCCGTGCACAAAAACTTGCAGCATTTGCACACTCGTGCTGAGCTGTGCCCAAAGCTGTGTTTTCCCTCCAAGTGTTGGGCAACAGTGAACAATTAAGTGGGGGCTGCTGTGTCTTTAGTCGAGTTTCCTAGACATTTAATAAGCAAAACAATGCCCGGGAGATCACATAGGCAGTTAAACAGTGCTTTCTCTTTTCCCTCAACCTTACAAACCCTGTATTCCAGCGGCCGGCTCGTTTCCCATTGTTTTCCTCCCGCTGGGTGGTCCTTCCAGGGTGCCACTCGAGAGGGATACAATAATAAAAAGGGAAGGGGAAGGAAGGGACACCAACATAAAGAAAAACAAAATGTATGACAATCTGCAGCAGGCTACGGATCAGAGGTCAGCAAACAAGAGGTCCTTCTCTTTTACAGGTTGCTTCCTGGAAACAGTCTGATTAAGCTGACAGCTTGAATTATGTGTTACATTTTGTAATGCACAATCCATCTGTGCTAAGTCCTCCTCAATGCAGCTGAAGCAGCACAGGCATTAGCTCTGCCTTTTTCCACCCCCTCAGCTCAGGCCTTAAAATAGTCATCATCTTTCTCCACACTAATTCTCAGACCCCCGCCTCCCGCCCCCCAGGTTTAAGCCCTCAAAGAAAGGGCTGGGTGCTGCAGGGAATGGTAAGAGGACACAGAGCCTTTCCCCTTGGATCAGTAGCTCCACGGGAAGGGACACCAGGAGCCTTCATGAGCCCCCGTGGTGCTGTGGGGCTGCTGACACGAAACCCATCCCAGGCTCTTCCCGTGGGGCTGGTGTGAGAAGGCAGGAGAGCGGCCTCTGATCCGTCGGAACACTGATGGTACTGCCCAACAATCACCAGTTCTGATAACTGAGGCAGAAAAGCTGCAGCACCCTACTGTGACCTGCAACAAGATGAAAACCTTCTGCTCAATCACCTTTCCCAACAATATCTCCCTTCCTTGGCTGCAAACACTTCACTGCAGGGGAAAAAACCCAAAACTCCTTAAAAAACAGAGGCTGGCATCTCTGCAGTAAGACAGGAGAGGCATTTGCTCCAAAGATAAAAACTTGTGGCTTCCTGGCACACAACAAGGACTGGTTTTGCCTCTGGAGTCAGCCATGGTCTCTGCTCCTTTCAACACCATCCCTTGTACTCATTTCAGATAATTCACCAGAAGCGTATGAACAATGCTTCCTTCTGATGCCACATTGACACTGCTGCAGTGGGAGAGTCCAAGTTACAGATATTTCAACTTAAGGCAACAAATACACAGAATTTGGCGAATTTTAGCACATTTCTTCAGCCAGCACAGGAATTTTGCAAGAGAAAACCACGGGGACTGGAAGGACTTCACATGTTGTGAATCCGTGGTGTGACAGAGCAGAGGAAGCTGCATTCCCATACTTTTTGTAATGTGTACAATTGAAATTCATGTACTAATCAACCTGCAAGCTTTTCCACAAGATTTTTGGCCAATTAATTTCACAAGGCTCAAGTGTGCATGCTGCATTCCAGGTGCCTTGGAAAGCCCACCTGGCTGTGAGCACAACAAGGAAACGGCTGCTCCTCCACTCCTGCTGGTGGATCTGCCTTTTCATTTTCACGTAAAAGGCAAATTAAAACCTGTATCTTTTCTGCAGCACCAGCAAGCAGTGGTGATCCCACTTCCATGGCCTTGAGAAGCAGAGGCATTCAGCCTGGCACAACGGGAGGAGAGCTCTGTGCCGCAGTTCCAGCCGTGCACCGGGGACAATGCAGGCGCTCAAACCTTGTGTATAATTTCCCTGGGCCTCAAGAGCTGCTCCGCATCTCATTAGGCACTGCACAGTAAGGCCTCGCCAGGGAGGGAACACAAGGTTAAACTGCTGGCGCTCCGGTCGGTCGGCTCTGACTCCTCTCACAGAGACAGGCACTCTCAGAGACAGGCACTCGGTGCTCTTGCCTGCTCTGCTGTGATTAACAGGTGGGATACAAAGGGAGGACTGGGGGAAAGCTTTTTACATGTAAATCACATGATGTTTCCATAGTGAGCAACAGCCTGATGCAAATAGGAAAGGATAAAGTTACGGAAGTCTCTGCCCATGGCCCCCAGTTTCTGCTCAGGTGTCAACACCCAAACCAGCACTGACATCAGCACCACCACAACATGCCCAGGAACAGACATGAACAGATTTAAACACTGCAAACAACCAAGATGGGAAAACCCAAACAACTGGCAGAAGAGAATTCCTTCTGCAGGAGCACTTGTTCTCCAGGGGTAAAAGCGCTGTTTCCTTTGCACAACGTCCCACTACAGACCTGCCAGCCCTCCCGGGTGACCTGAGCCAGCCCTCCCGGGTGACCTGAGCCAGCTCCGGGGACCATCTCGCTGTGGGCACTGCCCCACCAGGACAGGGATGCACTTCCCTGTCTCATGAGGGCGTTGCAGGGCCGAAAATCCTGCCCGGATGGATTTAGCCTGATGCTCTGGCCCTGCATTTGTTGGCCACAAAATCCTGCAGCAGAGGACAGGCCCTGTGTCTGCAGCGCACCGTCCTCATCCTCTCTTACTCTATTTCCAAACAAAATGTTCAAACAGGTCAACCAGTGGAAGTTTTACCAAGTAGAGTGACTGGAATAAGATTTCTGTATATTTAAAGAACATAATCTACATTTTAGTAACAAATCCTTCACTTGCCAGTTCTGACTCCAGTGAGGTGACCGAAGCCCCTGAATGCCCAGCACAGGTACAAGGTACTAAAGGACAGGGGAGAACTTGGTGTGAGCTTCGGTGCCCTGACCAGCACAGCTGATCCAGGAAACAGGGAGGCGGTACCTGTGTGGTGCTGAGCTGTCCAAGGGCTCCTCCTGGGCCGCAGGAGGGTTCGGTGAAGCCAGCAGGGAGCACTCTGGAGCCCGGGCATCCCTGCCCTGCTCCTGCCACATGCTGGGAACGCTTGGCCTCGCCTCCTCCTCAGCACCGGCAGGGACTGGGAGCTTGGCACTGCTCCCTTCCCTGCAAGCCCACCAGCTGCTCAGGCTAGGCTTTGCCCCTGTAATAACAATAAAAAATAATAAATTAAAGATATAAAAACTGTAATTATTCTTCTCAAAATATTAGCAGGACCATGGAGTAGCTCACAGTGTAGGGACTGAAACCAAGCTAACCCACACTGTTCACCCTGCGTGACCATCCATCCATCCGCTCCTCTTGTCTCTGGGCTTTTCTGCCCTCGGCCCCTGTCCTTCCACGCTCCTCTCACAAGGGGGAGTCCAGAGAGGCTGCAGCCTTTGGAGTTTGGGAACAAACCTGGCACTTCTCAAAAACCACCTCAGCACAGAGACCAGCTACCTGACCAAATCAGTTCTGGGGGAATCAATCAGCTATTGTGCACCAGCTCTGAGGGAGAAGGGAATCAGACTGATCCAGAAGTGACTCCTCTGGTGAAGCAGATTCACATTAAACCTCTTCAGATGAGGCTCAGACTATGTCAGGGCCTCTGTGGGCACAGCAGTGAGGAAATCTTCCCTCACAGTGCCCCTGATCAGCCAGGATCAGGATCAAGATCAACCAGGATCAGCCCCCAGCATGTCCTTCCCTGTCCCGTTGAGCAGCCTCAGAGGAAACGGAGTCAAAAGGAAGAACGGAACAAAGAGAGAAAAAAGGAGTAAGAGCCACTATGCTCCAAGCCCAGTAGCAGAGGTGCAGGAGGAACAGCAGCTGTGGGCATGCTCTGGCTGGGGTGGAGGCAGACAGGGACACATACCACTGCCATACCTGGAATATTTCCTGGCCTCAGGGGGGCTGCTTTGGCACCAGAAGCTGAGGTAAGCTGCTCAGAGCCTTCCTCACTGGCAGCCAGGTCCCCGTGTCCCGCTGCTCCCTCCTCACTCTCTCCAGCAGTGTTGCCGGTCTCGGGACTGAGCCCATCAGGGGACAGGGAGCGCAGAGGGGGCTCCTGCTGTGAGCCCAAACCTCCTGTGGCTGAGGCAGCTGATGTGGGGCAGCCCAGCAAGGCTGCTGCTGGATAGCCCAGTTCTCCTGGCACAGCTGTATTGGTGCCAATCCCCACCTGTCCTCTGGCCTGCAGCACCTGAAACACACAGTGGGACATGGCTGAAGGAGACAAAAACTGTGTGCGGCACACAGAGCTTCTTGAGGGTGGCATGCCTGGCTCTGAAGAGAAAAGTGTCACAGAATTCAAGACTTTGCTGTGGCATTAATATTACACAATCCCTGGCACACAGTCCGTGCATCAGAGTGTGAAATGAGGGCCCAGGCCTGCATTAAAGCTCCATGAGCCAAAACATCCAGTGGGAGAAGCTGCCTGCACCCCCAGCCCAGCCAAAAGGGACCCACACACACCAAGGACCCAAACCCATCTAAATGGTGACAGGATTTTACAAAGAGTCAAACCTTTGCGATTAGGATCCTACATAGGTTTGGAGATCCTGGACCAAAGCACCACATTTAGAGTTGCCCACAAGGCCCAGAGCCCAGAGGGACCATTGTGTTCCACGTGTGAATCACTTAGCAGATCCAGCTTCCCTCACACCATGGAACAAGGCAAAACTCAGTTTCACTGTCTCCCTCCTGCTCTTCCCATGGCAGTGACATTGCCTTTCCCACCAGGTGACATGGGACACGGAGCAGACACATTTTGAATGGCACTTTCACCCAAGGACTGTTGAACTTGCACGAAACCAGGTCCAGGATACAACCACTCTGCTGCTAAATCCCTTTGTTTTAACACTTGCCTCTTTTCCTTTGCAAACCTACTCAATCAGGACAATTTAAGAGGAGTGGCTGCTGTCACCACGACTGCTGTAGGGTCATGGCCAGTTTATGCAAAGCTAAAATTAGCCATCATAATGCCACTGCTCACACTGAGCAGGGCTTCCTCTCCAGCCCCAAATTCCAGCAGCACAATTTACAGTCACCTCCACACCTCTCCCCTCTCTTTCACTGCCTGACCTCTTCCTCCCACACCAAGTCAGCTGCCAAGCCCAGCTGAAAGGAAACAAAGGCATCTTGTCTGCTCTGTGACTAAGGTTCCTTAAAAAAGCTCAAATTCCATGTAACAAGGAGCAGAACAAAAAGCCATGAAGTCATTTTAAGCAGTATTAAAGGTTTGCCACTCAGATTAAGTTCACAGCTTATTCCATCACCACTGCTCTCAGGCTCCTCCTAATTACTTCTCGGGCATGGGATTTGGTGCTTTCAAATGCCTCTTGCCAGTCCTGCATGGCTTTGGCAGCTCCTGGATGCAGTGTTCCAAAACAAATGGATTTCAAACAGGCAGAGGCACAGCACACATTCCTATCGATCCCTTTCCCCGGGAAGGGATTCTGCCACCCACAGGTGTTCCTGGGAGGTTCCAGCATGCCCAAGTCCAAAATCTTCTGAAGGCTCCAAGGAAGAGCTTCCAAGCTGACTTCTCAGCACAGAGGATCCAAGAGCCTGGGCTGTACAGCTCTGCTAGCCAGGAAAGAGCTCTTCAGTGTGGGTCTTCTGAACTTACGAGATCCCCTTGACACTGGGAGCCCAAAAGGGCACGTTTCCCATGGCTCAGGAATGTGCCAGACATTCCTGAAGGTGTTTCAGCACTGGGATACTGCCCATCTGTAGAAGGCTGGCTCTGGAATCGTCCTCCTGGGTCCCCAAGGCCCAGAGATGACCCCCCAAGATGTCACTGAGGGAGTCATCACACAGTCACTGCATCCCAACCAGCCTGAAGGAAGCCATCCCAATCCCAGTGCTGGGAAATAAAACCAGTTCCACAAGGTGTATCCTGGACATCCCATGTGCTGACTGCACACTCTCTCTGTGACTGACTTGGTGCCACATCACTGAGAACAAACTCCTGTGTTTTGGACAGAAGAACCAGCACATTTGAAGTGAAAAAAACCAGAACTAAGAGCTGAAATACACCCCAGGGATATGGCAAAAATGCACAATGCAGCTGAGGTTACCTCTGTTTTTTAGGAGGGAGATGAGGAGGACGAGGAAGAGGACAGGGGATAAAGGAATCCACAATCCACTCCATTATTATACACAAATTGACATTTTTGGGTACAAACCACGCTGTCATAGTGCCCAAAACCTGGCCACAGTTTTTCAACCCTCAAGTCACAGCACAAGCCTTTGATGCTCTAGTACTGATGACAGCTTTTCCATCAGCTGGAAATCCCAGCTCCCACACTGCCTGCCCTAATTGGACAGCTCACATTCCAAAATAAATTCACCTTTCCCCACAACACCTCCCAGTTCAAACCACAATTTGCACCCTG
Source organism: Ploceus nigricollis (assembly GCA_013399945.1). Classification (NCBI taxonomy): domain Eukaryota; kingdom Metazoa; phylum Chordata; class Aves; order Passeriformes; family Ploceidae; genus Ploceus; species Ploceus nigricollis. Next base: position 83,571 of record VXBC01001516.1, read on the forward strand.
CCACAGGCCTGCCTATATAGGTCAAGGCTGCTAGGCTTCACTGCTTTGTGTATTACAGTTTAAAGAATGCTCTAAATTCAAGGTTTTTAACTTTTTAATCTATGGGGAAAACTTCCTATAAACTCAGATTAATAACTGCTAATGCACTGAAGAAAGGAAACCAAAAACCTTCCTCCTACTATAAAAACAAAATAGTGTGGCCTCTGTTTCTTTTCTGATAAGAGTCTTAAATACCAAACATTTAACTGCATAATAACATTCCCTGGCAGCCAGCAGCCTGCTTAGCAGATACATAAAGCAGGTAAAAGGGGAAAAAGTTAATTTCTTGGCTGAATGATTCCATCGGTAGCTATAGGGCAAACTAGAAAGTCTTTTAGTAAAGTAGCAGTTGATTCTTCTATCAATCTGCAGCACACACACTCTTCCAAGGAATGCATTAAATATGAAAATCATATCCCGTTATCATCTGTTCCCAGCTTTCAGCCCAGTAAGCTTTCCTTAATGAATGCTGTAGCCTAAGGGACGTGCATGCTGCCGGCTCCTCGGAATAATGGAGTGATGCTCCCGTCCTGCCTATTCCGGCGCCGCCTGGCTGAGGGGCTTCCACACACAGTCACAAGTGACTACTCTTGCCAGCATGCTCCAAGTTATTACAAGATGTTTTTAGACATTTCATCTAAAAGAGCTTTGCTGCTTTTAGTGGAGAAAACAGCTCTGGTCTTGAACTGTATCATTTATATGGAGATAGGAGGAGGGATTAGGAGCCTGCATTACTGCAGATATATGGCAGCAGATATTTAAGTATTCCTTGTCAGTCTTTTTGTCTGTTCCTCAGATATGCAATCTCCTTCTGCTCCTTCTGAGGAAAGGTCAAAACACACAAAATTATAAACACAGCACACGGCTCCTCGGCTGCAGTTCTGCACATATCCCTCATTAGGAACATTTCCTCCTCAGTCACGACCATTTCCACACCATCCAGCACAAGAATTATAAAAGCCAACAAGAAGATGTGCGTAAACAGTCAAGAGTTTTTTTTTAATTCTGGCTCTCTGGATGAAACTATTGTACTTTTTACCCAGGTGGTTCTCCTTCTCTCAGGTGCTACACACAATTTCACACAGCACGTGCCAGCATCGCAATCCCCACAGAAAGGCTGTGCAGCTCCGAGGAGAGCACAGCGTTGGAATAAAGCCCATTTCTCCCCCATTACCTGCTCGCTGGATCCTTCCTTCTTGTCACCTCCTGCTGACAAGCTGCCCTCTTGAAGGGATAACAGGTTTTTAATTTCCCTTCCATACCGTTCCTAAAAGGGAACAAATCCGTCACACAAAACTGGAGGCCGAACAACCCCCCCCAACCCAAGAGACACCACTTTGCAAAACGTGCACCTATAAATGCAAAGCCCCCACAGCCTTTTTAACTCAGACTATATTTAAAAGCAGGGATCTCATTTGCTCCTCATTTTTCCGCTCCCCTGCCCAAGCAGCGTGGCCTGTAGACAATCTGCTGCAGGGTTTTCATACACATTTATTCATCTCCATGATTTAGAATCCCACAGAACAGCAATAACTTGTTGACTTATATTTATTGTATTTATTGCATCCCAACCAGCACCTGTAGCACCGACGTATTGTTGCTGCCTCCAGAACAATGACTCAGCCGCTTTGGGATGAAACGAGCTCCACAATGTGTTTTTCACACCCCATCTTACGACTGGCTGGGCTGCTGTGAGGAACAATCCCTGGCAGACAGCCCGGCAGGGAAGGCTCCGTGCCGGCTGGGCTGCTCCAAACGCGGCTTGCCGCACTCAGGGGTTTATAGGAGCAGCGCTGGAAGCGGAGCTGGGCATCACGCAGGCAGCAGCTGCAACTAATCCTGCGTACTCCTAACTGCAGCCCCCAGCAGCAGCAGCACACCGGGGCTGAAAACGCTGCAGGACCCGTGCTGCATCGGGGAACGGGCGTGGGAATGAGTCCTTCACACAATTAACTCACCCGCCTCTGCCCCCAGGTAGGAGCTGCTCGGGAAACTGCGAACATGGAATTTTAGGGAACAAAACCTCACCACGTGAGGAGTCGAGATGCTCAAAAGAAACTCAGATGTAACTCCTGGACTTTGCTGAAAGCTGAAGTGAATTTATTTATACTCCTAAAAATTACTGACCAAACACAGGGAGCAAAAGTGCATCTTTCAGGAACAAAAGGAATTTTGTGAGCTACAGCCACATAATAAATGTGCACAGAGTTGTGATAAAGCACTCCTAAAGGGCATTCTCTACGGAAAAAAAAGGAGAGAAAACAGCAATAATTTCTTTCTGTGTACTCCCATGATAGATCAAATGATGGCATGCTCCATAACTCTCCTGCTTTCCATAACTAACACGGAGGAGATGTCATTTGTTCAGCAGCTCCAAAAAGTAACTGTATCTTGGCAAAGATAAAATGGATGGCACAGGAACACCAAAATGGAAGGACTGAACAAAACCTTCACATGCAGCTCGACCTGTGGCACTGGAACTGGGACTTGCAGCAGGTGTCAGAACCACCAGCCCTGACACCGGGCAGACTGGTGTGCACCGCGGCTGCTGAGGAAGAAAAACCCCTTCAAAACAGCAGGGGAAAGCTGGCACTGCAGCACAGCCCCCCTCCTGCTCTGCTTCAAGTAACAAGTAAAAATCAGAGGCACAGAATCACACACCCCAGGGACAGGCTCTGAATTCTGGGCTACTGCACTGCAGCCAGGAAAAGATGTTCTGGGAATGTCACCAGATCCGACAGGCGCTACCTGGGCTACTGCAGTGTGAGGAATAAACTCAGCCAAATGTTTCTGAGGAGTGCCACTGCTCTTACAAAGCAGGAATGAACTCATTTCCCTTCCAGACTGTGCTCCCTCAAAAACCTGGCTCCATGCATCAGTGGCATATAAGCAGACATTGCAGTTTCATTTTTAAAAATCTGGAATCATCACTTTGCAACATCCCAAACTGTACCTTAGGGAACAACAACAACAACATAATAACAATGTGATTCAAGAAACCTCAGGGCTTGGCTTTTTCTTACAGCATCTGTTGAATCTGGGGTACTTCAGACCTCTCTATCCTACAAGCTGAAATACAGACCCCAACTGAGTTTGCTTCCAGCTCTAGGACATACCAGGAGATTCCTGCATAACAACAGCAAACACCCATGACCAAGTCTTATAGGAAGTTACTTCCATCTTCCGGATGCTCTCCCAGCCTGTGGTTTCCATGTGAGCCTCCAGCTGCAGGAATTCCCGGAGCAGGGCCTGGTTCCGGCGCAGGGCCAGCTGCTGCCGTGCTGACACCTCTTCCAGGTGCCTCTGCAGCCTCTGCCTCACTCTGCAGGGCAAAAAATAGGCACTTAAAGGTGCAAAAATACACCAAAAGCATCCATCACAATCACTCTGCCTCAGACACACACACCAATGCTGAGGGGGAGCTGCCCCAGATGCCAAAAAGGAGAAGACTCATTCTTCTGTACACCTACATTTATATAAATACGTAAGTGCCACTTATCTGCAGATGTAAATGGGGGCTTTGGTTCCAAAGGGTAAACACATTAAAAATCTCCTGTAACTGTGTTTTAAATGGATTACGTGCTAGTCACTCCTATCCCATTAAATCAAAATGAAAACTAGCAGAGGAACGTGTTCTGAAAGTCACCCAAGCAGGAACAGCGAAGCTGAGGTTTCACAGCTGCCTAAATCCATGGTGCCACCAAGAGGGGCACTGGAAATCCATCTAACCCAGTTCTCTCCCACCTACAAACCAGATTCCCTTACAGCCAGACCTCTTTCCTGATGTGCCTCCAGGGCAGCCACAGGGCATTAATGCCAACACAGGAAATGGGTACCCAAAGATGCCCCTGGCTCACAGCTCCACTTCAGCCAGGAGGAAAACTGCAACCCAAAGCCCCTGAGATGTTCTGAGAAACAGCAGCTCTAAACCTGTTAAGGTTAGATTAAATGAAATCCAATAAAACCAGGAAACAAAGTATATGTGATGCTGCCCCACCTGTCCAGGTATTTTTTCTTTAATTTGTATCTGCATTTTCTGCCCCTTGCAGAAGAGGGGCTCCCACAGCACCCAGCACTCAGTCTCTGGAGCTTTACAGAACACCTTTGAGGAAAAGAATGGAACATTGGATGACACTTCTCAGTCCTGTCTGGTTGTTGGGACTTCTAGATTTTTTTTTTTTCGCTTTGGTTTGCTGTTTAGGGTTTGGGTTTGCTGGGGGTTTTTTGTACAGACTGTCCATGCGATTTACATTAAATAGACACGGCAAAAAGAATCGAAAGAGCGGGACCAGAACCTGGAATATCCCCTAGGGCTTCTTAAGGCTTTCAACTTTCTAAGACCCTGGGATTCTCCAGCATGGACTAAGCTGTGGTGATTTTGTAAAAATAGGATAAAGCCAACCTGCATATTGGTTATTCCCAAGATTTTAGCATCCACAGAATGAGGCATTTATGTTACTGCTGCAGCTATTTCATCAATAACTTGAAGACATGAATTTTGCATTACACTTAACATGACTACAAATGTATTATTACTGAAAAACCTTCAAGACAACATTCTAAAGGCATTCCAAGATAATGAAACCTTTGTAACTAAAATAAAATAGCCCCTAAGAAGCTTTTAAACAGGCTTACAGGTGTGGATCAGCCATTGTGTATTCCATTCTCTGCCTTCCTAATTCCAGCCTTCTGGCTTCACTGGAAGAAAACAACATAGAGTGAGATAAAAGTATTTCATCATCTGAAGTCTCCAGACACCAGAACTAAGGGGTTTTGCAGAGCACAGCCCTTGCTGAGGAGAGAGGTCAGATTTGCTGGGAGTTACAGACGACTCTGCCAGCCCAGCTCTGAACAACTCCAAACTTTCACCCCTCTCTCTGTTCCTCACTGGAACAGGGTTGCTGGCAAGGGAAGAGATGCCTGAACATCCACAGGTGACCCACCCAAACAGCCGGAGACCCCAGATGGCCCAGGAAGGCCTCTGAACCCCACAATGGGCAGTTCCCAAGCCCATCCCTCCCCTTCTTGCCCCATAATCCCACAGCAGACCCCTTCCATGCAAGAAACGCTTGGCTGGAGTTGTTCCCAGGACAGCTCCCCTGAACCTGCCACAGGGATGGATTAGAACACACTTCCAAAGCCCCTCCCAGCTCACAGACCCCACATGCCAGTTAAGTATTTTATTTAGGAACAGAACTTGAAACCAAGTTCATATTTCCCTCCTGGCATCCAAGCCACGTCCATCTAGAGGCAGGTGAGCCCCACTTGCAGCACTGCTGCAGAAACAAGTGTCCACCAGGAATCCTGGATCCTGGTGGTGCTGAGAGCCTGTGGAGCCATCGGAGCTGCCCGGAGCAGTGCCAGGGCACCAGGCATGGGACAGACACATGCTGAACCACAAAGTCACTCATGCCTCACCTAAAGACATCCCATAGGGAAGGTGGTTTTGGGAACAGAGTAAAGCTGCCATTATTGAATAGCTCCAAATTGTACCTGAGGATGAACAACGATGCCCTGAGGGAAAAACTGAAAATAACCAAGAGAGGCTTCCAGCAGATTCTCACTGCAAACCCTGCCACAAGCAAAGCCAAGTGCCTCTTCAGGAACAGCATCAGGTTGTCATTAGGCAGCAAGGTGTGGCAGCGAAGGGGACATCACACATCCCAACACGTCTTGGCGCACTTTTTTGTGGATTTGGGCTCTCCCTACACACACACACACACACACACACACACACACACACACACAAACACACACAGAGACATCCCCTCACAGTTTCCCTGCAGAGAAGGGAGAGAGGAAAAACCCTTCCTGCCGCTCTGCCTGGGAGATCAAGGCGTCCATTTTAGCCACGTGATCCTGCCAGTGCCTGGAGCAGGATTAGGGCTGCGTGTCATGTGCACAATTTAACAGCCGTGCTCCATCTCATCCCTTCAATTTCCTCTTACGCGACGGATAGCCAAGCAAACGCAGATTTCAAGATCTTGTTTTCACACTTCTCCAAGTAATTTCCCTGCCTCAGTGGAGAAGACCGATATCCTAAGGGATGAAGAAGCCGATGGATGTGAACAGCCGTTGCCTCTGATCCCATTTCCCACTCCCCCATCCCGCAGAGAACACACTGCGTTCCTCAGCTCCCCGAAGCCCATTCCCTCCCCACCAGCGAGGTTTTTCAGCACCCCACTGGCCAGCCTGCAGCAGCCACTCAGGCAGGCAGGGATACCCGGGGAAGGTCTCCCGGGGCAGGCACAGCGAAACAAACGCCCCCGAGGCTGCAGTGCCGCGGGCACTGCTATGTGCAGGCTGGACAAGGGACCAGCATCAGGAAATAAACCCCGGCCAGGAGAATCTGAGAGGTGAGTTAAAGTCTAGTCACACGTCCCGAGGTGGTCCGTCGATCAGGAGCTGAATCTTTGGAGACTGAGTTGCCTTCCCAGCACCTCCAGAACTTAGATATCGAAGGGAAAAAGGAGATGGACGAGAACAAGGGGGGGAAAAAGCATCTGCCCGCCCGGGGCGGGAACCGAACCCCAGTCACCCCGCGGGGGCACCCGGCTCACCTGGCTGCGGGGCGGCTGCGGGGCTGGCGGTCGCGGGGGTGCCCATCCCGGAGGCGCCGGTGCCCGGGGGCCGTCCCCGTGGCCTCGATCCCGGGGGCGGTCCCAGGGGCTCCGATCCCGGTGCCGTTCCCGATCCCGGGGGCGGTCCCAGGGGCTCCAATCCCGGTGCCGATCCCGTTCCCGATCCCGGTGGCCCCGCGCGGTTTCCGCCGATGCCCACGTGCGGCTCCCGCCGTGCCCCGCGCGGAACGCCGGAAGTGCCGCCCCGCGTTGCCGTGGGGACGGGCGGGCGCGGCCTGCGCCGCCCAGAGGCGCTTTGGAAACCTTGAAGATTTTTTTTTTTTTTTTTTTAATAATTACTTATCGTCAGCCCATCTTTCACCACCACGTTGTTACCGCAGGTGTTGCTCTTCGTCCAGCTGAGCCCCCGGCTTGGTGCTGGAGGGCAGCTTGGGTGATGCAGGATCCATGTCGCTGGAAAAGGGGGAATTTGCAAAGCGCCAATCCAAAAAATTAATGGGAGCTGCTGAACAACTACAATTGGCTTTGCCGAGTTTATTGTACGCCATGATTTTCAAGAAAAAATCCCCTCATTTCCTCATCCTCTGGAGTGCGACTGTGTCCCTCTGGTGCTGTCACCTCTCCAAAATTCATATGGGAGAGGCCACAGTCAGCCACAGCCATCTCCAGCCCTGCATTCACATCTCCAGCTGGAGGATGAAAACAGAACGCCCGCCTTTCATTTCCAGATAAAAACTTCAATCCCTTTGAAAGGAAGTTGCCAAATGAGCGCTTAAATTCCAGGGCCCCAATAAAATCTGAATACCGCGGGAATAATTGAAATGAAGGAGAAGCAATACATCAATAGACAAAATTGCGGAGAGCAGTGAAATGCTTAAGCATAATTAGGATGGCAATCAGTGTACAATCAGTGTACAATTACGCTTCATAAGAACTTCTGGCCAAGAACAGACACATGAAAGCTCAGCTGGAGCTGGAGGCTCTGGCTGGGGACATGCCCTGGCCTTGGGGGGATTGGGAGCTTTTTGGGGTTCCTTGACTGGGTTTGGTGATCCAGCAGCGTTCCTGGTGTTTCCAACACCTGCAGCCTCCAGCTCAGCTTCATGGATTTAAATGCAGAGTGAAAATGGAATGGATGTAGTGGCACCCAGCTGCCCCCAAATTAGCCTGGCTCAGGCCCTGCGTGTCCGTTTAAATACCCAGCTCAACAAAGTACGGAGAACATTGGCTTGAGTCAGAGCTTTCCCACTCCAGGAATGCCGAGCAGAAGATTTAGGAGCCTATTAGTACTTGTCATGAAGACTGTTCTCCCCAATTCTTCTGTTTACTGAAAGCAAAGATGTGTTTTGGAGGTCTCCCTCACACCTTCACAAGAGCCCACAGGTGAAATCTGGGCCTGCTTTTGGAAATATTTGTGCTTGCTAAAAGAACACTTAAAACAGTGCAAAACTTCCAAGCGTTGTCTGAAATTCTGAGCCCACTGGAAGCCTTATTCCCAAGCTGAAAAAACTGGAAGCCTTATTCCAGTTTTGAGGGTTTGGTGGAAAGGGGCTGATGGTCCCTGACCCATCAGGCTGCACAGTTTGTCTCCTGGGCAGCCCTCGGAGGTTTTTTTCACTATAGAGATTGGACTGGGGCTTGAGGGTGTTGAATCGCAGCAGGGCTCAACATTCTGCTATTTACTTAACAAAAAGTAAGGAAATAAGGAGCCTTATCCTGGTCCCCCCGATGTATTTCCCACTTTGTTCCGTGTCTCAGTGCTCACTGGAGCCCCTGGGCTCATAACTGACTCAAGAATAATCTCCATCCTCCCATTCCTGATAAGGAATGTGGTCCCTTCCCTGAAAGCCTACAAAGAGGAGTGTTTTATTTGTGTTCTCCCTGCAGTACTTCACACTTCTTTTAAATTGTTTTAATTTAATTTTGATGTAATCTGATAAGAGCTGTAAAACTGTCAAAGGAAGCTGCCTCCTTCTGTCGCATTAAGTACACTTTGAATGAAATGGTGGCTTTGTCCCCAGTGCTGCCAAACCAAAGCATCTCTTGATTCCAGCGCAGGGATTGATGTGCACTAATCTGAACAGCTTTACACTCTTTTTCATTTGCGGGGGCAGCCACGTGTCCTTTTCCTCTGGGACGTAACCACATCCCAGAAGGTGCGGGATTGGCCTCACGGAGCTGAGCACTTGGCCACAGGCCTCTCACCTACCAGAGACCCCTGGCAGGCTTTCCCAGTTTTCCAGGGCAATGGATCCACATGCTTTACATGCCTGCTGCAGGGATGGGAAGCCCCTTGCTCCCAGAAAAGTGGGAAACTCCTTACAGAGCAGGAATTGTTGGTGTCCATGGTAGGGTGTCATGGGACATGCAGCAAGTGGGGAGGGGACAAATTGCCCTGGAAAGGGATTTGCAGAAACACAGAGATATGTTAGGAAGAGGTTTTCCCTCTCTGTGCCTGAGTGACCCCTGAGATCCCTCTCCCACAAGCCAGGGCAGAGCCAAATGCATTTGCTTTTCTTTTTGTCAATGAGGCATATCACACAGGCCCCAGTAGCTGTGTGAAAACATATAGAATTTACATAATGCCCAATACAAGTCCTTTTTGTTAATGACTCAAGTCCCAAATGCAGAGCACTAATAACACACCAGGAACCAAAGAGCAGTAACAGCAGTGAGCGATCTCAGCAGAGCAATTGTGAGGATCCATTTCCTGTCAGTGGCAATGCCTGGGAACAGTAATTAGCGTGTTGAATTTAATGTTCACATTTTAATACATTTAAATGTAGTAAAATGCTTTTATTAAGTGGTACAGTTCCTCAAAACTTGTTATTACTCGTGTCTGATGCACAAGCAGTGCACACCACGTCTGGCCTCAGATCTGCTGCCTTGGGGAAGGTGACAGAGTTCCTCCAGCAGGAACCTGGAATGCAGAACACGACGGCTAAATACACAAAAACCTGGAGACCGCAGCAGTTAAAAGCACGTCATGTTTATTACAAATGTAAGTGCCTTAGCCAAAGCCGACTGACATAATTGAAAAGCCCCTAGGCATGTCACTGTCCGTGGATTTTGAATTAATCCTGGAGAATTGAGATATAAGCACATACCACTGATATTAATGAGCCCCAGAAAAGCCACAGCACAGTGAAGGGCCTGGTTTAGAGACCATTCTCCAGGAAGCCCCCTTCCTTCTCCAGCCATCTCCAAGTGCTTTTCCAGCGTCCTGTGCAGAATAGAAGGCTCCATGAGCAGAAGGGAGCAGGTGTGGCATGAATGAGGCTGTTCCAAGGCCAAGCATCCAGAGAGGATGTCAGGGAGATTTCGGGTCTCAGTCGCTTGTGTGACCAGGCTGTAAACATGAGGAGTTTCGATTCAAGTGTCTGCTGCTGTCTGAAGAGGAAAGAGGAGATTGACAGTGTTGAGTTTCCCCATCTCTGGAAAAATGAGAATTGAATTCAGGCTTTCTGAGATGTGAGCCCAGAGGCTGCATTTGAACCTGACCACTCACAGCCAAAGGGCTCAACTCTCATCTTCCCTGAAATCATCTGCACCTCACACTCGTGAGCGCCCTGTGCCATGGCTCCTTCAACTTCTGTTCCCGAAGCTGAACCAGCTCTGGTGTATTTCTGTTCAGGAGAGGGTATTTTGGCTCATTTTGGAGTGTGTCCTTCAGGCCTGCAGTGACCAGACAGCAAGCGGGAGAAATGGCTCACAACACACAGCCAAGCTCAGTGCCACAGGCACCGGTTGGAGTCCCATGGCTGGGGGGACCAGGGTCCCGCTCAGCTGCAGCCTGACCCGAGGAGACAGAACCCAGCACAAGACAAAGCCTGCCACAGGCACCACGAGCTCCCCTCCTCACAGATGTGGGATGGAGACCATCCCTCCAGGGGCTCTCAGGACTTCCCGTGCCCGACTGTCCTGCTGCCAGCTCTGTGCCCGGAGCACGTGGTGCTGCAGTGAGGAAAAGGGGACACTGCAGTGAGGAAAAGGGGACACTGCACCCACACCTCTTCCCAGCACACAAGGTCCTACCTTGCCTTCGGTGTGCCATCCCCTGCACCAAGCCATGTTTTTGACAGGATCCTCTTTCAGGAGAACTCCATCTTCATGACCAAGCTGTTCCCTCTACTGTCCACTCTGCAGCTCTTGCCAGCAGGGTCATGGCCTCGTCAGGCCACTCCATCCTGCTCGATCTCAGTGCTTGCTACTGCTGCTGCTGCTTTAAAGGACACAGATATATCAGGCTCTTTCATTAGTGTTTTAACAAATGACTGGATTGATCTCATGTACAGACGGATAGACTGAAAAAGTTTCACTTTTACGAGCCATGAAAAATTAAAGGGAGAATATAAAATAACTGGGGAATTCTTTTAACTGAATTAGACGGTTTCCTGTCAGTCCCACAGTTCAGAGCCATTGGTTTTGAAGAGCTGCTGCCTGCATTGACAGGGATGAAGTGTTTGGACAAGGTGAAAAGCCCAGAGGATCCCAGTGCCATGCTCAAAGGGATGTGTCTGGCCCATTGTCTGGTTTGATTAATGAAGCCTTTGCACAGCAAGATAATGCAATGTTTGCCGTGCTGGGGACTCTGCTGCACAGCACAAATATCCCAACTATGAGGAATATTCAATGTGATAACTACAGCAACGAGCCCATCTATGTATGACTGGATTCTGCCCAAAAACGCCTCAAATGATATTTGTTTATTTCCTAATTGTCATCCACTTTGATGCACTCATCGTCAGGTTCAACAAGTGCTCCAGGCTCCAAGAGTTTGAAACAAAAGGAGGCACTTGGGCAAGCCGTGTGATTTGTGGGGCCAGGAACCAGGATCTGGCAGCACGGGCAGCAGGGCACAGCTCTTGGGACAGACACACAGGCAAACACAGGGTCCCTGGAGGATGAGGGTCCCTGGAGGATGAGGATCCCTGGCCTCCTCACACCCCAGCATTCAAACACTGCCCACCACGTCTGTGTCTCACCAGGAACACCTGCGAGTCAGCAGCGACTCTGGGAAATAAAAGTGAGCGGATCAGCAAAAGGGCCATGCAGGAGGAGAGCAAGCATGGAGCTCCGAGCTCACGCTGTAGGGGACCCCAAGCTCCTGCCTGGGCATGGCTTGGCTGCTGCCTCTGTTCCAGTCTCACTTCTGCCAGAGGTCTGGAGCTGAGTGCCCGGACCTGGGAGCGCTGGGGAAGCTGGCTTGCCTTTGAGGAAGCACTGCCTGTGCAGCCAGCCCAGGTCTCACCTGGGGCAAGTCCTGCACCCTGCCTCTCTGAGTCCTCCAGCGCTGTGAAATCCAGGTTTGAGTGGACATGGTATTTTTTCACTTCCCATCCCAAACCACCGTGCTAGTTTGCTGTGACTGATTAGGCATTTTCCCCATCCTGTGCAGAGGATTGTTCTGGTGGTGAATGAAAGGATCCACACATATCAACTGTCCATTTGTTTGTAAAAAGCAGGAGAACAAGCACGAGACTATTCAATTAATTAAGCTGTGTCTACTCGGAGCTCAGCACCCCTGGGCCCTGCATTCCATTCAGAACATGCCAAACAGAAGTAGGAACCTGAGGCTGAAGCTGACAAAAAGGCTTCAGCAGAGATGGAAAAATCCTCCAAGAGCGCGTTTTGACAGTGCTCAAAAACACGTTTCTAATGTACCTGCGAAGCAGCATGGGGTGGACACACGCGTGGGCAAAGGCTGGGTCTCACTTTCAGGCTTCAGGTTCCAAAAGCTTTGCCCGTTTGCAGACACATAAACCACACCAGCCTCTCCTGGCGGCCAGAGGGGTCACCTGTGCCCTGTTCTCGTCAGGACCTGACCCGAGTGAGGCGCCTGACCCCGAGCATTCTCCTCCTGCTGCTCCCTGCAGTGTCCCCGCTAGTTCAGCACAGCCACCTCCCGCTGTTACGGGTCCAGGGCAAACCCTGGCCACCGGGAGCACAGAGCTGCCCCAGCCAGGACACTCCTGAGCGCTCCAGCCCGGAGTCTCGCTCCCTCAATACTCGCATTATTTCTTTTTCAGGGGGAGCGCGTTTGTTCTCTATACCCGAAGCGCCGGGGACGCGCTGCTGCCCGGGCGAAAGGCTGACAAAGAAAGGCGGAAAGGGGAAAAGCCCCGTCCCAGTACCCGCAGCTCCGGGCGGAACCCCGGCCACCCCACGGACGGCAGGGGGACGCCTCGATGGAATTTGGGGAGCAGCTGCGGGGCCGCCGCTCGCCTTGGGCTGC
>VXBC01001516.1:97170-121815 GCA_013399945.1 Ploceus nigricollis
TTCCCGAGGGGGGGTCAGTGCCGGGGATGCCTCCCCGCGGCCCCGGGATCCCCTCGGTCCTCCCCCCGTATCGATTCCAGTCCGGCGCTGGCAGCGTTTAGGCCGGGATTGGGGGATAATAGGAATATCATCTGGAGACAATTACCTTTGGAGCGCGCTCGCTTCTCCTCCCAGACACTGTTATTTGAGCAATAGGATCATTTGATTTCATATCGCACTAAATAACCCCCGGCCGCCGCAAATTGCCGCCTTCTCAACAGCCACCCCTTGGAATAAATTGCACAGCGACTCCTTGGGCTCCAGCTTCTTCTTATTTTTTTTTTTCCCCTTATTTCCCCCCCTCCTTTTTTCTCCTCTGCAGAACGGTATTTTGGGAGAAGCAGGGACAGAGGCCCGATGCTAGTGGATAAACTGCGTCCAGCAAAGCTCCAGCTCGCCTAATAAACTAAGCAGCCAAGCCCTACCCGCACTGCTTTTCCTCATGTTTTTCTCCCCCTCCCTCGTCTATTTTTTTTTTTCTTTCTTTCTTTCCTCCTTTTTTTTTTTTCTTCTCCCCCTTTAAAGCAGTTTTTCCCCTGCCAGGTCCCACTGACTGCAGGGCTCGATGTGCCTTTAAGGCTCTGTCAGCGCTCGTCTGATAATCTGGTCATCGCCGGCCTCATTAGATCTGTATTAATGTCAGCCACGGATTGCTAATTAGATTTGCGGGATAAATGAAATTACCCGAGTGGGTGGCGTGGGAGGGGGAGTGCAGTCTCCCAGCGCTTCCCAGGATTTATAGGGGGAAAAAAATAAAAAAGGAAAAATAGAAAGGAAAGACATAATTTTATTTTCCATTATTTTCTCCCTCCTTTCCCCTCCTGCCCCCTTGAGTCCCATCCCCTCCTCAGGCTCCCCTCTGACAGCCACTAACCAAAGAATTCCTCAAACTGCTCCGTAGCTGGACCTGGGGGTTCTGCTAACAGAACCCATCGGTGCCGCACTGGGTGCTCCGTGCCGAGGGATCCTGCTCGCGTTGGATTCATGGATCCCAGGCAGCAGCTCTAGGATGAACAGCTCTGCATTGCTGGGGTCTCACAGGGGTTGAGGGAGAGACCGATGACATTATTCATCCTGTTTATTTATCCTTATTAGAAAATGGGATGAAAGAACAGGGCCCAGCATCTGCCTTTAAGCACCGGCTGAGCAGCACACACACAGCCCCAATTAAACACTGCCCGGATGAGGCCTTTCTCCATATTGGAAACCCAGCTCTGTTTAATGAGGACCAATTAAATCCTGCTTCATTTTACCTGGGATCTCACAACAAATTCCCTTTCTTCTTCCCTGGTAATTACTGGCAGAATCAGCCCTGCTATCGGGGCAGGAAGCCCTCCCTGATAACCCACCTGAACCCTGGCTGGATTCCAGCAGAGCCAGGGGCCCCTTCCTGCCCCCAACCCCACCAAAACCCGGCCGGGATCAGCCCAGGCCTCCAGTCCTTTCCCACTTCAGCCCACCACGGTGCTGGCAGAGTGGGGCCCCTCCTGGGGAAGCATGTGGAGCTATTCCAGCCCAGCTCTGGCCTACATTCCCAGGCCTCCCCCGAGCACCCTACAATGTTAAAAACTGCACCCTGTCTCCCAGGGGACATCACTGCAACCGAGACATTCAATTAAATAATCCTGGCCCTTTGCGCCACAAATAAATGGCTTTTTTTTCTCACACAAATATTTCCTTTCCCAATTTCCCTTTCAAAAGGAAAAAAAAAACAACAACAACAAAGAAACAAAACCCCAAACTGGAGAACAACAGGAAAAAAAGGAGAGGGGGAGAAAGAAAAGAAAGAAACTGTTCTCCTTTATTTTCCCTGTGTGCAGGGTAATTGATAGGCTCTATCAGAGGTCAGGATTTGCATAAGAATTAAGAGCAGTAAATTAATTTAATATTCCATGCACATCTCCAATTATTCCTGCAGACCTTTGTCTCCCCGGCTGGCAGAGAGAAGGTTCAGCTGCTCTTCAACCAAACAACATCTGTGCAGTTAATAATTTGATAAACAGCTCATACAAATAGTTTCTGAATTATCTGCCAAACCAATGACTATTCAGTTTGGAAACACTCGGTGAGGGCTGTGCCGGCAGCTTCAGAGCCCCGGCCCAGGGATTTGGCTGCACGGACAGAGATTCGCCCTGCGTATCCCTAAAATATCAGCAGCCCTTTGCAACAAAATCCCATCAAGAATGATATGTGAAATAAGTTATTAATAATAACTAATAAGAGCCCACCCTGCCCAGTGTGTGCCCACCACCCGAAGAGGCTCACACATGCCGTGGGGCCAGGCTCCATCCCCCAGCTCCGGGCTCCGGGTGGATCCATGTAAGGTCTGTGGCCCCATGAACTGCTCTCGCTGGGTGCAGCATTTATAGCCCTTCAGCTGCTTCCTTCCCTACACTACCCCCTGGAAAGGGGCTGGGTTCTCCTTGCTGTCTCCTTGCCCCAGTCTCCAAGGAAGAATGGCTGACAGTTGCCCTGCTAAATCCAAATTTCAGCCCAGGAAGGACATCCTGATTTTCTACCAGGGAAACCCAATCTTACAATAAAATTGAGGTGGCTTCTTCATCCTTATGCCCATGGATGCAGATGTCCAGCTCCAGGATGGCCAAGCACCACCAGTTTAATTCACCCCCATGGGCTTGGGGTATGGGAACACGTGGTGCTTGGCTGCTCCTGCCCCGGAGCTGGGCAGTGGTTGAGCCCCCATCCCTGGAGGGGTTTAAAAGATGTGTGGGTGTGGCACCTGGGGACACTGTTTATTGGTGGCCTTGGCAGCGCTGGAGGAATGCTTGGACTCAGTGATCTCAGAGGGCTCTTCCAACCTTCACAATTCCATGATTCTATATCTGCATGGGCCCTGGTTCCCGCAGCACTTGCAAGCCTGACCTTAAGTTAGAGTGGCAAAGAACTCCACTGGCGATGCCACTGCTCCTCACTCCCCTCAGGCATTAAGCATTATTCCAAAATTAATAAAAAGTTGATTTTTAAAAGATTATTAAGATCTCCAAGCTAAAGGAAAGGTTAATGCACTTTTCCATAGTCATAAAACTTTCGTGTTTGCTGTCATAAAGAGCTGATTTTTTTCTCCCATTTAAAAGGAGAATTTACATCATGAACAGAAATCCAGTAACAGGGACACAAACAGAAGCGAAGGGATGAGGTGCCAAATTTGGAGGGATGTCTGGGGCTTGATAAACCACTGAAGGCTTAACACAGCGAAAATAAGGCCAGACCCCCCACTGGGACTGTGGGACAGGCCAGACCTGGTACTGGGGGAGGGAGATCCCTGCGCCCAGGTGGAGATCCCACATTTGGGATTTGGAGCTCCCAGGCTCCATTGCCGCTGTGCCAGCCTGCACTGTTACCTGGCTGCAGTTCACCGTGGGGAATCAGCCCTCTGAATATTCAATACCAGCAGCTCCAGGGCTGCCCAGAGCCAGGGATTTGCTAGGAAATGGAAGCTTTTCCCCCTCTTTTCCAAAATTCAGATCAATGCACTATGCTGTCTCTGGAGCCTAAGGCTGGTTTGACCTGAGTGTGTATTTTGCCTCAGCTCTAATTAAACAAACACATTCCAGTTTTTATTTTGGAAGCTAATTGTGCTGTTTTAAGGAATTCAAATCCCCCTTTTCCAGCCCCCAATTCCCAACGCTTCATGTTGTAAGGAGGGAATTGAACCCTCAGCTGTTTTCTGTCACCCAGCACGGGCATCCCTCCCTCCTGACACATTCCTGTGGTTTGGCAGCCCAGGGCCTGGCACAGTGGGTTTTGGCATTGGGGAGATGCAATGCTGGCTCTGGAGAGCAGGATGCTGGAGATGTGGCATTTTTGGGGCTGTGGGTTCACCCTTGGAGCCCTTTAGCCCTTCTGGTCCCTGGATTTAACCTCAGCAAGGGGATTTCAGCACTGACACTTGCCAAGGGGCGCTGGGCAACTTGATTAACGTTTGCAGAGCTCTGGGCAGAGAGTGCCATGTGTGTTTTATCATATTCTAGCTAGGCCACAGCCCCCACAGACATCCTGGCACTGCCACATCAGCTACACCCACAGCTGCACGGAGTTTCCTTTGGCATCTCAGCCACTCTACAACCACCAAAGGCTGAGGCGGAAAAATCAAAACACCAGCCTGTGCAGACTTCTAGTGCCCGGAAGCTACAATCCCAGCACCGCTTTTTGGCATAGAAGATCTCTCTTTACGGACTCGCTCATCGAGCTGCCGCGCCACTCTTTTCTTTATGGAGCCACAGAAGTGTCTGTAATGAGAGATTAAAATAGTAGTCATGCTCTGTGATTTATTTTTGAAGTTCTCGCATCTCCGCATGTGTAAATACCCCAGGCTGCGGGCCGGGATAAATAACGCAGTGCAATATATTAACGAGGGAGAACACAAAGCGTCGGAAAGATGGAGAAGGGGGAAGGCATTTGCTGGGTGGTAAGTTATTGGGCCTTTGGAGGCAGGGCAGGGGGAGGCTGAGCACAGAGGGGGTTTGCTCCTGCCTTCCCCCCACCGATAAATCAGCAGTCTCGCGGTGCCGGCACCGGAATAAAATATGCTGGGTCCCTGTGGCGGGGTGGCACGCGGCGCAGGAGCACGGGCCACGCACGCTGACTGCAAATGGGGTGGGCCATCAGACGCTGCCATAAAACACCCCCTTGCCTCCCCCAGCTGATTATCAACTTCATGCATAGCAAATGACAGAGTGGGAGCGCCGGCGGCGCCTCCACCGCTGCCGAGGTAAAAAAATAAAATATTTACAGACTGACAGGCTAATGGACACTTTGCCAAAGAGCTGTTCGAAAGAAGTAGTAAATGGGCCCGTGCTGATGCAGGGCAGCGGGCCCGGTCAGGGATCAGGACACACGGCACCGGATCGGATAACATCTAATTGGCAGGTCACATCCAAATGAGTGTAGTCATGCATCATCCGGAAGGCTTTCTGCTGGTTATAAAGACACTTGTAAACAATTCAGCCGCTGAACATGGCAATAATATGTTGATCCGGCATGTAATGAGGTGTTCCTGGAATCAATAAACTAGTCATGAAGAGCAGGGAGCAAGGTCAGCGCCTGCCTTTTTGATGACCTTTGCTGGCTGGTGAGGACATCATATACTCTGAAGAGGACTTTTCTCATATTGCAGAAGGCGCCGAGTGTCAGAACTTCCATTCGCAGCAAGCAAATGAACAGCCGGGCTCTGCATGCTAATGAAGTCCAGGCTATTTTCCACCTTTTCATCTGCACATTATGCTCTTGACTTTGGAGAAGGTGGGAATTAGGTTGGACCCTCGTGTCAGACTGCCTGATGGCTCGGCTCCGGAAAACTGGTAATTGAAGCTGATGACTGATGCGGAGGAGGCCTGAATTTGGAAATAAACAGTTTCAAGCACTGCATGTCATTTCTAGAGAGACTGCTGAGTGAATGGAAATGAGCTCTGTTTCGCCGATCTAATGCAGTTTCTCAGCAGGAAAAACACTGTCTTTGAGACAACAATGCCAATCAGTGAGATTTAAATGTCCTGGCGATAATGTAAGGAATAGCACCTGCCTCAGCAAACAGCACTTAGGGAAATGCTGCCCCGTGCTGGGGCCTGAGACTTGTCTCCAACCCCCAGCATCAGACTGGAGGAGCCAGGACGCTCTGAGGCCGGCTGCAGGGAGGGCACAGCACGCGCCGTGCTTGGTCGTTGTCACAGAAAAGCCACCGGTGACACTGAGGAGCATGGCTTTGAGCGACCCTAACTGAACACGGTGTTCTCCATGCCACATCTCCTCTGAACTGCTCCTCCCCGGCATGCTGAGGAGAAATCCTGCTGGTCTCGGCCCCACCATTGCTCTCCTTACCTCATGCCAGCCCAGCTGCCGGCCCCATAGGGATGAAAAAATGGGGTTTCTAGACAAGGTACCCAAAGGCCAGTATGTTCAGCCTCGACTCTGAACTTCCCAGCAGCTGGGAAACAACACTGCAAATGTTATAAACCCTCCCCAAGTCCTGCTTGGGGGTGTGGAATGGGGCACAGCCACTCGTGTGCTGGGGCAGAAGTAGTCTCGCTGAGGCTTCTAGGGCTTTGAGGTGTTTTACTTCAGACACAGAATCACGGACTGGCCTGACTTGAAAAGACCTTAAAGTCCATGTCATTCTACCCGCTGCCATGGGCAGCTCCAGGTCGCTCCAGGCCCTGTCCAAGCTCGCCTGGAATGCTCCCAGGGATCCAGGGGCAGCCACAGCTTCTCTGGGCCCCATGTGTCCTCTGCAGGTCCCCCCCAGGCACACGTGGGACCAGGACTCGCCCGCCCCATGTTTCCCCAGCAGCCACGCACTGACAGGTCTTTGCTGGAGATATGAGGTGGGGTGTGCTGCAGGCAGGGACTCCCCAGAACCCCTCATGCCCCTGACCAGAGGCCGCTGGGGTCAGCGTCCCCCTGGGTGGCCACATCCCGCTCCCCCCTGCCAAAAGCCACTGGCTGTCCCCTGGAGGTGGCTGCATCAGGATTGGGTGTGTTTGTGTAATAGTTTGCAACCCTTCAACATGAAAGGATGGAGATGGATGCGAGTTATTATTATGAAAATGAACCGAGCAACAGACAAAAATATTCAGGAGATGTAATCTGCTTCCCTACAATGCGCTCGCAGAGAAGAGCACTTGGCAGAGAGGAGAGTCGCCGTCAGATACATTGCCTTTTGTTAAATTGCTTTTGCTCTGACAATGCCTTTTAAAACCACATGCAATCTTAATTTAAAATACCCAATACCTCAAGGTATAGGGGCCCAGTGCTGGTCTCCAGCTTGAGATTTGTCCAAAACTATTCCCTCAGCTTAACACTGCTATTCCTCATTTTAATCACACAACAAATGTGAGAGCCTGAATTTGTTTGTAAGAGTCCACCACTAAAAATTAATGGGGCACAGACTGATTCCCCTGCCTGCCACCTCAGTGTTGCCCAAATCCCCAGAAGGTTCGCCCAAGGAAGGCCCTCTTCCTGAGGGGCAGCTTTGACACGCACGATGGGCGGAAAGCAAAGCTCAGCTTTTTCATCCTTTTAGGAAATGGTTAATGGTGAGGAAATGCCAAATGTGGCAGGGCAAGACACTATTGCATTTTTATTTTCAGAGACAGAGTGGTGGAAAAAAGCCCCCAGACAAACCAAGCAGCACTTGCACATCGCCACTCCCTGCTCCTGCCCTACTTCTGCCCTGGCAGGCCGTGTGTCACTCCTGGCTGCTCCCTGGCATGGAGCACGAGGCCTCCATGGACCGAGGGTTCGGCTTTGGGTGCCAGCTCCGCACCGCTTTGCTCAGCACACGGTAGAACACCCCACCACTGCCTCAGAGGTCCCTGGGTGCCAGATTTATCCCCTGCCCATGGGAGCTGAGAGCCTCGAACCATGTGGTGGCATTTTGAGGTCATCCGTGAGGAAGGGCAGGTGTGTGTCCAGGCACAACGCTGGCTCCAGGCTCAGCCCATCCGTCAGAGCTCCTCCAGCCTCCCACCTCCACAGATAACCTCCTTCCCTATGCTAATTCCCTCAGAACATTATGCAGACTGTTTATATTTCTGTACAGCCAGAACAGGCTGCTGACACAAATCAGCCATTAGCCATTCACACTGAGGAGTCTCCGCTAATTGTGCAGAATGTAATTAGTGATTATGTAATATCTAAGCTCTTGCAACTGTCATTAATGTCCACTATTCACCAGAGATAGTTCTTACTGAATTAGGGAATGATTACTGCATGCTAAATCTACTTAATCCTAAATATGCTAATTAACACCGCCTGCACTTTAGACAGTGGTTAAAAGCACTAGTCACCTCAAAAAAGGCTCTGATACACCAGAACCCAAATTGCTTGCGAAGGATTTTCCCTCAAAAGGTAAATTTGTTTAATTAAATGCTGTAGTAAACTGTTGGGCACAGCCCTTGATTAGTGCAGCCCAAGGAGGGGCCTTTTGGAATGATCTTGTGAGGTGCCACTGCAGGGTAGCAATCCCAGGTCTCCTGCAGCATGCCAGGTCTACTGCAGCATCCTGGTCCAGGCACAGCCTTTCCTCCACGCCTGCCAGTGCTCTCCAACATGACAGGAGCAGCACCCAAAGTAAAACAGCTTTCCAAAGGCTCTTCCTCCAGGATTAACCACCCCACTCCTCAAGTCATAAGCAATATTCCCGCAGGTAGATATACAGGAGCTTCCCTCAAAAAATTCTGGCTTAAATCCTAATATGAAGATCAATTGTGTAATTTTAAGACTGATTGTGTAGAACAGACTTCAAATATTAGATGCTAAAGGAATGGGATAAACAGAGCAATTGTACAGGTTTGAAAGGTCCCTTTCCAAGGCCTGGGGTGTTTAATGTATTCTGGGTTTCCGTGGAAAAAAAATATATGGCTGTCATGAACCCCAGGATAACAGCAGCCTGTGATTGATGAAGATTCCTCCTGCTTATATATTTTAGATAAATAATGCCCCTGCGTGTGTCTCTGCACTCATTCATAACCAAAAGCTGCCCGGGCTGCACAGAGAGCTCGCACAGAAACCTTTGGAATCAGCTCAGAGGGACGGGGTAACTCACGGATCAGACACTGAACAAGTCACGCGTGACAAGGCCAGGAGTGCCCCGGGCAGAGCCACGGAGCACGGGCGCACCCAGAGCCAGAGGCGTGCTCCACACAGGAGCAAACATGGCCCAGGGGGCAAACACGGCGGCCCAGGGACCTCGGCTTGCCCGCCACCACAATCCCTGCCACGGAAATGAAAGAATTAGCCACACAATGAACCCCTAATTGCCTGGCAACAGCATTTAGGCCCCATTAGGTAGATTTGTAACTGCTTCCAGAGAAATAAACTCCTGTGTCATTAGATAACAAGGGAAGAAATAGGTTATTTCCTTTTTGAAAGGTATGAAAGCTTCCAATTGCCTGATGTACGTGCTCAGTAGATTATTTTCTGTCATCTCAGTTAATTGAATTTTACCCATTGCTCTTAGAATTCCTCCCTTTCGTGTAAGGTTAAAAAGTTCAGAGGAGTCATATTTTTGAACCGCGTCCGTTTATCATACGAGCCAACTCCAGCTGCACAAAGCGCACCAGGAAAAGGGAGCAGCAGCCAACTGTGCGGGGATGGCTGCAGCATCCGGGTGAGCTGGCATCAGATCATGGAAAAACGTCACTTTTCAGGCAGCCTCCAGTGGGACACTGCCGGGAGCCACCGGAAGGGACCTGCTGTGAGCTCCGTGGTTGCTGTCAGATGACTGCACCTCCTCCCCTGGAAAACCAAACTGGAGACCCAGAGTTAAACTAATTCCTCAGATTGCCCGGGGACCCTTGCCAGGGGGCCAGCTGGGATGGAGTGCCACGTGCCAGACATGGGAGGAGCCCGTTATTCCAGCCCCACTGCGGTGGTGGCTCTGTCACCCTGTGTCACTCTGCCCGCCATCGCCAGAGATGCCCAGCCCTCACTCTCAAGCAGCCCCCTCATTTCCGCCTTTCCAAAGCAAACCTAGGCAGACATTCTTGATTTCTGAGTAAATCCAGAGCATGCGTCATTCCTCTCACCATCGCTGAGGCTGCTGCTCTTAAACTTCACCAGCTCCCCCCAGTCACTCCTGAGAGGCAG
The DNA here is from genome assembly GCA_013399945.1 of Ploceus nigricollis. Taxonomy (NCBI): domain Eukaryota; kingdom Metazoa; phylum Chordata; class Aves; order Passeriformes; family Ploceidae; genus Ploceus; species Ploceus nigricollis. The sequence goes on from VXBC01001516.1 coordinate 106,816, forward strand.
CGGCACCCTCCCATCCCCAGCAATGCTGCCGTGGGGAGCTGAAAGCCAAGCTTAAATTTTTGTGGGGAGCTGTGGTTTGATGCTGTGGGACATTTGCTTTGCAGACCAGCACCTCCCAGAACAAAAGGGCTGGCTTGGCCACAGAAATATTACCAAAACCATCATCTGGTGACTCCAGAGCCACTTAATTTTAAACCCTCCTGAAAAGCCAGCTCCATTTTCTGCTTTGGTGGAGACCAATTCCCCACGCTGGCATAGGAGAATAGATCAGCCCTGGCAGCAGGGCGTTGTTATCCAGCTCCCAACTATTATGACATAGTTTCTATCAGAGCAGTTTTCTTCTTAGCCAGTCGAGTGGAATGATCCCTGAAAGCCGTGGTTTGCGGCAGGGATGCGCTCAGCGCTGTCAGAAATCCATGGCTGCCCACACGCAGGCCAGCAGCTGGAAAACAAGGACACGGAAAAGGGCCTGCAAAGGCAGCGGGGCTTCGAGGCACTGGGCAGGGGGGAAGCAGCAAAAAACCCAAGGATGGGAGGAAGAAAAAGAAGTATGGAGAGACGAGTAACGTGGAGCAGCCAGGCCCAAGGAAATGCTCCTTCCCAAAGTCTCTGAGGCCCTGTGTGTGTCGTGTGCCGGGAGCTGGGTGTGCCTCCTCTCGCCTGCCAGCTCAGCCCTGTTCCTGAGCCTGGGCACAGGGAAACTTCCTCAGCATCACAGGCGCATCTCAAACCTTGGGACTGGAGGGGTCAGGCACTGCTCCTTTTCCCCAGGACTGAGGGATTCAGGATTGGGAGACCTGTTTGGAGAGCTGGATGCCAATCCGGCCTCTTCTTCAGCTGGTTTATGGAACTACTGATGAGGACAGGAGAGGTCTCACATCACCTCCAGGCTCATGTGCAGGGCTGTGACCCCATAGGCGCATGGAGGGCCACTACCCCCATTTGGAGAGAACGGGATTGGGCTTCTGCTGGGCTGGGGCTGGTGGTCCCCAAAAACCATCCCTGGTGGGCTGGAGAGGCATCACAGACAACAGGGAGGGGAAGAAGACAGAAGGAAAGAGCAGGGCTGCGCTTTTCCATGCCGCTTTTTTGTTTTATTTGGTTTTAATTGCACCCCAGAGCCCCTTGTATTAAACATCCCTAATTAAGGAGGGCCAGGGAGCGGGAGGGCGGGCGGTGGTGGCCGGAGCGAGGCGGGAGGCCAGCGCAGAGCCCCTCCACCAGCAGAGCAGTGCGTGAGGATAACCTTGTAATCTACAGAAATCTGGGAATTATGATGGATATTACATAAATCAACCCCCCTGTGTCAATAAGGAAAAAAACATTTTTAAAAGAAAAGCAGCTGATAATTAACCCTGAGAGTACGGGTTTAACCCAGATCACCTTGGGGAAGCGCCCGGACAAAGGCAGGCATTCATCCCGGCCTTTCTCATTTAAATAACCCGGCCTTCATTGCCTCCTGAGGGATTGCTCGGGAATTGCTAAACCGGAGGTTTGTTCGGGTTTGATGTGTAGTCGCATTGATTTCCCCCTCCCTCATCTTAATAAAAGGCATTTTATCGAGCCCTGGAGCGGGGCAGGGTGAGGCATCCCGCAGCTCCCGCTGGTCCAGCAGCGGGTGTTTGCCAGCCCACAGGAGCTCTGCTGACACCTCCAAGCTCGTGGAGCTGGAGGACGGCTCTGAGCAGCATCATCAGCCCGTTGCTCATTAGGAATAACCTAATTATTACTTAGCAAACCAGCTTTGCCTGAAGAAGCTGTGGCTGCCCCTGGATGCCTGGCAGTGTCCAAGGCCAGGTTGGATGGGGCTTAGGACCAACCTGGGATGGTGGAAGGTGTCCCTGCCCATGAAATGAGATGAGCATTAATGTCCTTCCAACCCAAATCTTTCTGGGATTCTCTGCATTGATTTTGAGTCTGCCTTTTGGCTTTTTCAGAAGCCCATAGGATCATATAGGTTGGAAAAGCCCTCTAAGATCAAGTCCAACCATTCCCTCAGCACTTCCAAGGCCACCAATAACCCATGTCCCCATGTGTCCCATCCATGCATCTGTTAAATCCCTCCAGGAATGGTGACTTCCCCACTGCCCTGGGCAGCCTGTTACAATGCCCAACAGCCCTTCTGGACAATAAATTTTTCCCAATATCCAATCTAAATTTCTCCTGCTGCAACTTCTGAGGCCATTAATCCCACAGTATGTCCTCAGACAAATATCTGGCCAGTTTTGCTCTCAAGGCACCCAGCAAACCTGCCAGCCCCTTACGCTGGTCAGATCAGGCCTCAGGGAAGCTTCTCCAGGATGGTTCCTGCCACCCTGCCCTAATGCTCCTTGCTTTTTCCTTGCATCCATAATTATTCACAGGGCAGCACCTGAAAGCTCACATCAGCCCTGGTCTTTCCTCTCGTTTTTCCTCTCTACAAGTCATCTCTGTGTGTGAGTGCTGGAACCGGGATAAAGCAGCGATAGCTCAGGGGAGAAAGCTGCAGGCTGGGAGCCGAGGGAGAGCTCCTGCTGTGCTTTTTCCTCCCATGGCTGCTGCTGGAAAGCCCGGCAGAGATGTTCCTGCACGTGGCTCTGCAGCACCCACACACCAACACCTCCGTCGGTGGGGCAGAGGGGCTGGATCCCTGCCTGTAGCCCACAGGGAGTTCCCCATCCAGGTCAGACGCTGCTGGCAGCCCCACACGGGGCCAGAGAAGCCACGCACACAGCCCTGGCAGGGAGGACACACAACCTGCCTGCGTCACCCTGCTTGCAGAGGGCTGCTGCCGGTGATGGACACATCCTTATTCGTAAGTATTTAATGTTTCTTAGGAAGCACTTCTAAAAGAAATTGGTATGTAATGACAGCACTCACTGGAAAACAGGCCGATTATAAAATGCACTAACTTATCTGGTATTCATTTGAAAAGTAAATGGATGCAAGTAAAGGTGAGAGTTCACTACCAATTCAAATATTTTGCTCTAACAGGCTCTAGCACTCCTACTTTAATTCAAGCAGAAGCACAAGTATGAATAATCAAACTGGATGATGCTCATCAAAACCTTTGTGCCTTGCACCATTTCAAATGGTCATTGAAGCTTAATGGCAAAAAATTTACATTATTCCTTTAATTTGTATTCTGTTCCTTCCTTCTGAGTGATGTGATTGTGATTTTCTGTTGCCGGCTGTATTATTTTGATGCAAATGTTATGTGCTGCTACAGTCCAATTTCCTGCTTCGCCCTCCCCTTTTCTTCCCCCAGGAAAGAAACGACAGCTAAAATAGTTCAGAATTGGGGAGGGATTCTGAAATAGTTCCTTAACTACCGCTCCCAATTAAAGCAAACAATGCAGGGTCTTGAAGCACCCTGAAAAGCTGAAAATTAATTATTAGCTGAAGGGGGAGGGAAGTGGCTTTGCTCCCTGGACCTTCAGAAAAAAAAAAAAAGAGAGAAAAAAGTGAGGGATCCCAATTCTGCCTACAAAAGAATTAGAAAAGAAAATTTGTAATTCAGTTAAAAACTCCTTTTGCTGGCACATAATCACCTAGGGATGAATGCTTTATTGAGAGGCATGGGGCTGCAAACCAAAGCTTTGAAAACAGGAGGCCCCCGGGGTGCTCCCGGCACGTAATATATGCACCAACTAATTTATTGCGCTGTGACTAATTTCCATTCCTTGTGCTCGGAGTTGCCTGGCTAATTACAGGGATGTTTTCTTAACTTGGGTAATTGCGCTGCCCGTGCGCTAGCCCCACGCTGGCTTTGATGCGCCCCCATGGGGTAGCTGTGCAGGGCACCGCCCTAATTAGATTGGCTGCCTTAATTAGGGGAGATGGATGTGGGGATGCGTGGGGATGGTGGTGCCCAGCTCCCCACCATGCAGGCACAAGCCTGGCAGGGCAGCAGGATGACGCCCATGCCCAAGCTGGGCTCTTCCAGGGTGGTGAGGACATACCCAAAACCAAAGGACATCCCAGCATCAATGCCATCACCCATCCCGTTCCCACCGGAGGGGCCAGAGCCAAGCTTCCAGCAGGAGCATCCCTCCAAACACACACGTGGGGACAGCCCCGTGTGCCTGTGTCACCGCTGCTTTGATGGCTGCTCAGTCCATCTCCAAATCTGCTGCCTTAATTCTTTCTGTAGTAGTCACTCACGTGGGCACAGTTGTTATTAGACAGATAATAACTTCCTTGAAATAATTTCAGCACTCAGCTCTAATAAAAAAGATTTCTTTCCAAGGACCCTTGGTGAAAGGGGCTCAGCGCTGCTCCCTGCACGGTGTGGGTCAATTGGGTTCTGCTCCGTCCTCTCTCCAGCCCAACAATTGCCTTTCACCCACTGAAGAGCGGCCCAGGACACCCATCCAGGGCCAGCTTTGAACGCTCACCTTAATAAAAGCTTGACATCTGAAATTTTGCTGCATTACCCCTGCCCTAGCAAAGACTTGGTCAAGATCCTGGAAAATTAATGTCGTATTGGTTAAAACCCATCCCTGGCAGGGAAGGCCAAGGGAAGGTGGCAAACACCTCAGTGCCAGAGGCTCCCACAGGGCGGTGGTGATGGAACCGCGTGGGAAGCGTCATTTCCTGCTGGGATGTGCCGGCCTCTCTGCAGGACTGGGCCATGGCTGCGTCACCCACACCCACAGGATCCTGGCAGAGAGATGCCAGGGAGAGGCCACCCAGCTGGAAGACTGGGCAGCACCAAGAGTCCCCAGGTTGTACCCAACCTATGGAATTCCAGCAGCAGGCTTGACAGACCCTGCGCTTCTCCAAGGTGACTTAAACCCTATCCAGCTGAAGACGCTTTCCTCCATGTATTTGGGGCCACTGGCAGCTTGAGGAAACACAGTCATTTTCCTTCTATATTCAAGTAAACAAACCAAGCCTTTCAGCTCCTGTTCAAAGGTGGAGTGTGACCTGGTTTCACACACAGAGACACCTGAGAGAAGGAGAAAATCAGTGTCTCTACCACAAAGTGAATTGACACGGACACCCAGGAAGGGGTGGATCCAGCACCGTAGATTCTCTCCATGGCCACCCAGCCAGGCCCCGGGTGCAGCCCTCCAGCAGCCCCCTTCCCAACACACCAGCAGGCTGGAGGGCTTGGAACAGGTTTGGGAGCTTGGTTTGTTCGCTGAGCCAGCTCCATGCGGCCTGTTGTGCAAAGCCAGCCATTCCCACGTGGATTGTGGGGTGAGGAGCCTGTGGCTGCCAGCACATGGCGCATATGGGGCTCTCGTGGCCTGCCGGGCACCATGGGTGCGTGGGAGATGCTCACGTGTGTGAAGCATCTTCTCAGGCTCACGCTTGCTGTGAAAAAGGAAATAAAGAGTCTCCCCCCTCCAGCTGCCTTCAGCATCTCCTTTCTAATAACTTGGCATATTCACTTAATACAGGCCAGCTCCTTCCAAGTCGTTAGCGGCGGCGGGAGACACAGCCGGAACGCTGACCTGGTTTGCTTGCCAAGACAGAGCAAAGAGAAACCTTCACATAATCATTTCCAAACATTAAAATGGCTCCATTGTCATTATAGCTGAGAGATTGAATTCGCCTCATCAAAGCGGCGTATGACAGGTGACTCAATAGGCTGGTGCCAAGCGCGGAGGCAGGAGATTAGCAGGGCACTGATATCATTATTTCCGCCTATCACAGATTCGGCAGGGAGGCAATTGTAATTTCTGGGCTTATTAGTCTGCATTCGCAGGAAAAAACCTGGTGATAAACCTCAGTGTGACAGCTAGGCATTTGTGCAGCAAGTGCTGTCACAGTGACACTTGGAAAATGCCAATGTGGATACGTTCTCCTAATCCCCCCTAATGGAGGTTAAAGCCTGGCACAAAGGCACTCTTATCACTGATCGGGACACTAATAACATTTGCATTTTTAAGTTAAATATAGTAAGTAAAGAGTAAGTCTCCTCTTCGGGGCTTCGGCAATTAACTCAGCCTCGGAAGGATGAAAGCCGAGCGGAGATTCGAGCCAGCCGAGCTCTCTCGCACGGCGGGTCAGCATTCCCAGAGCTCCCACCTCCACTCTCTGTGCTCTCCACGTCCTAGGATGGGACCTGGCAAAGCGAGGGAATGCTGGCTTATGGGGGCCGAGGCTGAGTAGAGCTGCTGGCCCAGGGCTGCCCTTTCCCCAGCAGAGGAGATCCTTCCAGGGCTTTCACACACTTTTACAAGCGGTTTTGCTTCGGATGGACAGAACTCTTAAGGTTTTTTTTCCTGCCCCACGGTGCCAGCTGGGCTTGGGGCTCCTATGGGAATTCCTCCCGGACAGGAGCCCAGCACGTGTGCCATGGACATGCACACACACACGCTCTCCACAGGAATTTCTTAAGGAAAAGAATAATTACAGGTGGTAAACTGTTACTTTTCCACATTTAAATAAGAGACCAATTAAGAAGACTATGTAATTCAATTCTGGAGTGAGTGCCACTGAATTCAATTTGTTTCAGGTCAATGAATATAATGTGAAGTTATTAACAAAAAGGTCAGGGACTGCATATAAAATATACACACATGACACAGGCAGAGTAATTAGTACACATTTCACATGTTCTGCTGCTCAGACATATGGTGTAGAAAACATGAGCAGGATTAGATGGTAATAAATGTTCCCCTCTCCCTCCCACCAGCTCCCTATTTAAATAGGGTTTATGGCTATTTCCCCAGTGTTCCTGGGATCTGCCAGAGGCTGAGGACCCACAGCCTACAGAGCAGCTCTGGGGTGGGGCCCTTGGCCAGGGCAAAGCTCCCAGGAAAGCTGGAACTCTCCCAGGGCGAGAGATCCCCATGGAGCAGCTCAAGCCACAAGCCAGCACGTGCTGGTGCAGGGACAGTTTTTGGGGACCTCGTTCCTTACCTGCTGCTCGTCCCCAGGCCATGCCAACAGAGCCACACCTTTGTGGCGCCATCACCAAGAATTACTCTGTTTCTCTGTGCCTGTTTGCTACAATTGCACACTCAATGTGAAGTTACTGCATTCATGATAATAAAACATTCAAATTATACAGTTAAGCAGTGGTTGAATTTGAAAAAGTCCACAACACACATTAAAAAAAAATAAAAGAGGATAACGAAGCCCCAAACTTCTTTTTGACCTTAAGCTTGAGTATTGGACACCTGGATCCTCTTGCAGGTAAAGATGCACTTTCATAGGGGAGGAACATGAGGACTTGGGGAAAATTCCTCTGAAAGTTACAGGAAGAAATCCCAAGGTACGAGAACTCTGCCCAGCACCAGAGGTGCTCTGGTGTCTAGTCAAACTTGCTAGGGATTCTCTACTGGTAAAGGATAACCCAGATGTTATGGTTTGTGTGCTCCAGTGCTTCCCTTGGCATCTTGTGTTCAGAATGAGATATGCAACCCATTTCCCAAGTTATGCTTTACCTCCAGTGTGGCCTGATGTGCTAAGGAAATGAAGTAGTTTGTGTATATTGACTAATAATTACCATTTACTACTGAACCTGGAAGCAGAATCCTCAGCTGGAGATATTTATTTTACCCATTATTCCTGTTTGGGTTTTGTACAGCTGGCTGCAGAAAGCAACAGGAAAAGCAGGAAGTGGAGAGCTCCGGGAATAGTAGGGACAGCCCTGGATCCATACACATTTAGGATTTGTCTGCAAAGAGGGAACTGTGAAGTGACATTGTCTTGTACAGGTTCAGGGGTGAATTACACCTGAGATGGGTGTGTCAATTAATGTTGCACTGGCCAGGTATTCCAGTCAGGATCCCATCTCCAGAACAATCAGCAGGATTCTCCGGGTTTGCTCCGAGAAGACCCAGGTCAGTGCTCACGGGACAGCCTGTCCTTAAATCAGGCAGAGGGGCCTCGTGAGGTCTGGCCACAGCTCAGCTCTTCATCTCCCTCACCCCATTCTTCCCTGCAGCAGGGAAGGATCCCAGTGGGATCCCCTGGGGGACACCCCATGGGGATCCCACTGGGAGACAGGGCTGCACAGCAATCCCAGGCACAGCAGCAGCCACCAGGACTCCCCGCAGGTGGCACCTCCCAGGCACAGCAAAACCTCCCCGGGCTCTTGGGATAAGGCCTGATCAGTGCTGCTGAAACTGGTAGATTTCTCCCCCCTTCCCAAAATCCAACATCCCATATTCATCCACAAGAAGAGAAGCGGGCAGAGGAAGGACAACTCAGCAGGTTGCTGAATATACCATGTGGAGACACCAAAAAAAAAGGCAAACAAACAAGAGAAATCTATTTTGTTGTTAATTAAGAAGTCATTCCCTCCTAACCGGCCCCTTTGCTCTTCCCCTGATTCCCTGGTCTTTAAAAGCACTAAAGCAATTTACTCTCCATTTTACTGTTCGGCTGTGTTGGAAGAGAACAAGTAAATAAAAAGCAGGGAAATACCTACATGAAGCCTTTGTTTTTTCTTTTCCCCCCTTTCCTTCTGAGTCTTCTATTTCTCTACACGCTAAAACCCCACAGCATGACTCCCCAAACCTCCCCATGACCGCAGCGGTTCCGAGTGACGCTGCTGCCCCTCTCCGTCCCCCCTCCGGTGCCTCGGGCTGGGTTTTTTGTGAACACCCCAGGGATCTGCTCAGCGTTTTCCCAGCCGGGGGGTAGGAGCAGACCTCCCAGGCTCTGGCCACCACGGCGGCCACGCGCACGGTGCGGGTGGAGGGGACACCCCACTCCCCGCGCCCTGCCCGCGGGGTCGGCGCCCCCAGCTCCGCAGCCTCTCAGCGCTCCCGCTCCCCGGCACTCTCATTAACTGAGGATTGCGAATGGGTCAGCAGATCTATACACTTTTGTGTTCCTCGGCCTGCTTTATTTATTTCTTTCTTTTGCAGGATGCTGAATAACTAACCTTTCCCTCAATAGGCAGATTTAAAAAAAAATAGGATCCATCACACAGCAGCAGGATAGCCTTGCTCTGTTTTGACCTTTCTGAAATTAATTTCCCAATCTTAGCTTTCAAAATCAGAGATTGAAAAGACCTATTAGATCAGCCAATCCATCTTATCACCAGTACGGCAGCAAGCAGAGACCCCAGCCAAGTGCTTCTCTATGCAAGGAAAATATTCTGGAATAAGACGGGGCATGAATTTAAAGTGAAATACCTGCTCTGGAATATTCTGCACGTGGACACGTACTCTGAAATAACTGCAGCTGATCCTGACTTTGCTCAGTTGACACCTGGAGCCACTCACTGGAACAGAGGGGAGAAAAAAAAAATCCCATTTTAGGATAGGAAGTCATTTTTGTGGGGTAGCTCTGCGAAATAATTCTCCTCTGACCCTTTTTTCCCAGGCAGGCTGTCGCTCACAGGGCAGCATCACTGGGGAGGAGAGGGATGGGTGCTCAGGGAAGTTACCCCCTGACCTGCAAGGATGTGGATCAGGACAGAATTACGCTCTGCAGCTACTCCAGGAGCCTGGGATGTTAACAGGCACCACTCCCAACCTGCAGTGTAGCTCCTTTTCTGGGAACATAGCTCTTCTCAGTGGGTCCCTGCTTTTCCAGACAGCAAAAAACTTGGGGGTAAACCCCCAAATCTTGTGGTTTGCACCACTCGAGCTGCCCTGGCCAGCACTGCCAGCCCATGGTGGGGGTCCCCAGGAAGGCCCCTTGGTGAAGGGAGTGCTCCTGCTGCCATGCATCCCTCTCCTCCCATTCCCCTTGGAATCCCTGGGGCTCTGAGGGTTGTGTTTTAATGCCAGCAGTGTTGATCTGGATGGAACAGGTCACCACCCTGTGCTGACCTTGGTGTCCACCTGCATCCTGCCCCTCACTGCCCAGAAATGCCTAACAGGCTTGGACATCTCCAGTGTGGCATTCCCAGGGCTCTTGGGGATGTCTGCGGGGTTTGGATGCGCCGGGCAGCACTGAGGGGAATCCTGCTTCTCGAAAACGAAGCAGGCCTTGCAGCAGGTCTGGTCACACCAACCTGCCCAACTTTGGCCAGGCCCCAGGTGGTTCAGAGAGGTGGCTCCAGCAGCAGCACGTGGAGCCCAGGTGTGGCCTGTCCTCGCTGGAGCAACGCCACAGTCACACAGGGACGGGGGGGAGCCGCTGGCAACACTGAGCGCTGCAGTGGCTGTTGTGGATATCGGTGCTGGGAGATGGGAGAATGCATTCCAGGTGTGTGGAAAGAAGCTTCTCCCCATGAAATGTGATGGGAAGGAACCTCTGCCGACACCTGCAGTGAGTGTGTTCGCTGAGGAACTGGGAGTTACACCAGCAGGTGCCTGGCAGTTTGAAGCCCTGCTACATTTCCTATCAGCGCTGTGGTTTGGTGAACAGCTCTGATCATTTTCACACGGAAACCCCTCTGTTCTGCCTCGGCAGCTCCTGCCCTGTGCACCCACCATCCCGGCAGGAAGAGCTGCCACCACCCCCTCCTCGGGGAGTACCGAGAGCACACAGCAACGGGTGCAGCAAACTTTGGGCACTCAACAAGTCCTCTCCGCACACAGTCAGGGCCAAAAGATCAATATTGACACTTTAGATGATTTCTCTCAATTTGCTTTTTCTTCAGTTGTTGGGGCAAAGTTCCACTTTTCCAATATCTTGGGTTCTCGGCTAATAGAAACAAATAAAGTGAAAGCTTCTGTCCACAATGGGTGAGGAGCATCCATTGTTAGCAGGCGCTAATCGGATTAAATTGGCTCCTGGCTCTATTGCTCGGGGATAACTCACTCCTAAATTTTTTCTCATCTCAAGGGGATGGGCCATTGTTGCTTTTTCCTCCCCTTTTTCCTATTTAAATCTGACAGATAGAATGAGGAACGGCTGGAGCTGCCGGCGGTGCCTGCGCCTCAGGAACAAAGAGCGGAGCCCAGCCCGGGGCCGTGGCCGGCCCCCCAAAGCCCTTCTCCCGGCCAGAGCCGTTCGGGCATCGCCGCCGCTGCCCTCTGGAAACCTCATTTAAAGCCCGGACGCGGCCAGGCAGGAAAAAAACTGCGGCTGTCCACGCTCAGGTCTCTCCCCATCAGCATTTTAATTCGTACCCCTGGCACCAGCCCCTTGGAAGGAGCTGCAGCAGCAGCCACGTTCCAGCGAGCAGCCCGAAGAGAGAGACGGCCTTAAATAATGCCACCTTCGGAGGGAGGCCCCGTGCGCCGCCAGCTACATTTTGCCCAGAGTCTGATAATTTTCAAAGCTATTGGCAACCTGGGAATTTTCCTGCCTTATCACCAGGGCTCAGCTAACTTCACTAACACTAATCAGAGCTGGAATCATTCATTCAAGGATTGCATGATCATGTTTTTCTTTAGCGGTGACAGCTGCCTGAGCCGCATTAGCAATGCAGATGAGTCAGCCTAATAGGTTAATGCAGAACACGCGAAAATTAGGTTTAATCCCCAGTGAAATAATCTAACATTTTCACATTTCTTGATGTTGGGATAGAGACATTGGTGGTGACTCAATTAGGTGTAATGTAGATCAAAGCAAATTTACCTTCTGGCTGAACCTTCCCCGTAGTTTAGATAGACGAATATAAGGGTTCTTTACTAATTGGCCAATGGCTGTGGGGAGAATTATACGAAAAATGCGCGCCGCGCAGGAACCGCGCTCCGGATTGGGGTCTGGAGCGGGGCACGGCCGGGCTCTGCCAACAGCAGGCGCTGAGCATGCAGCCCCTGCTCCTCTCCGTGCAGCGCTCACAAATGAAGACGTCTGGGGGCTTTTCTGTAGTTTTATTTTATTCCCCCCCCCTCCCCCATTCGTTTTTAATGTCCCGTGCCGCAATATCCCCGGCGAGGTTTGAAAGACCTTGTATGATAAAAGGAGCATATAAAGGAGAGGAAGAACCCCACCCACCGGTGTGCGCCCGTCTAATGTTTTCATTCCCAGGGAATAACATATCAAACAGCAATCGCTTTCAGTCATAAAGGGAGGGGAACAAAAAATTACATGCCCTCAGTTGCCAAATTATTTTTTGCCTTGACATCTTAATTCTTAATCCTTGTGTGTGGTCAAATCAGCCTACTATAGACAACCAATCAAGCAATTATTCCTAAATTATATTTGCCCAGCTCACATTGATTGGTTATTCTTTTCTTATTGGGTAAGCTCATTAATTCCGAGCAGCTTGCTTATTATGCTTTCCACATCATTTTCCTTCGGAGCCTATCTACTCACACCAGCCTGCTGATGTTTCAAGATGCCACGCAGAAAAAAAAGGCCGAGTGATCTATTGCATTGTCTCTTCCAGCAATTACAATTCACATTGCTGATTAACTTTGATGTGAAAACTAATGAGATAAGGCAAGTTATCAAGGCGGACCTGATCGTCATCTCATTTATAGAGCATTTGCCATCAGTGAATGACAAAAACTAATGAAGATGTATCTGACAGCAGGCTGAGCCGTGGCCGAATTTCGTTTCTCATCAGCGAGTGCTCTGCTTCGAACTCATCAGTCTATCTGAAACATGTGGAAATTAGCTTAATAATGAAAACACTTCATCCAAATAGACAAATGTTTACATTAAAACAGCTACGTGATAAATAGATGTTAAAGATTTTATGCCTTCTTGAGTCTAAACAATGGAGCACAAAATATGTTCTCATATTCACTAAATCATGCCCATAAACTCCCTCCCCACGTGCCGCTGCCGTACCTGCGGGCTCCCCTCTCTGTGGCTCATGGAGATTGCTGTGCTGCGGCTCGAATGATTCGGGCTGTAACTCAGGGGTGCCCGTGCCAGGACTGGGCAGGGAGAGGGGGGCTGGCCCTGTCCACACCTGGGGCATACGGCTCCCAAAAGCAGCTTTTTTAGTGCTTTTTTAGTTCGAGGTGCTGCTGCTTTACACTGACATTTACCCAATGTAGAAAAGGGATCCAGTTGGCCCCCGGACAGAGTATAAAGCACAGGCATAATTCATGTAAATACAGCAACGTTTCTTTCCTGAGCCGTCACCAAAAAGCCGCCTGCAGTATCAGTCTAGTTTAGAAATGTTGTGATAAAAGGGAGGCAGGCAGAGCTGCTCCCATTTTTAATATTGTGGCTTTGGTATATTTATTTATGAGATACTATTTCATATTTGTCGGGCACTATTTCACACGCTTCTGCTATGTCCAAACGTATCCCCAAGATGTTTTCATATCTGGAATAAAATATTCATCCACAATACTGGTATCAGAACAAAATTATTTTTAATAAAAAAGACAGGCACCTGCAAGACAGAAGGGTGAAACTCTCGCTTCAAAAATTATTCTAAAAACTGCGATACTTCAATTAAAATAAAGAATAGGTAAAAGATTCTCTTCCTTTACCATGATATTTTCCTCTCCCTGAAAAATATATACGGACAGGCTACAAAGCATTGCCTCCTCCAGGAAAAAACCAAACCCAAGCACGTTATCCCCAATGTAAGAGGAACTTTAAATTTGATTTAAAAAACCGATTATCCTAGTGGACTGAAAAAAAAAAAAACAACTCTAAAATAACAGAGCCTTTGCAGAAAAGGCACAGGAGCTCCTACAAATTCCGTGCAGCGATGGCTCCGTACACACACGTGGAAAACCCAGCTGAGCTCCCGGCCGGGTCGGGCCGGGAGCGCGGTGGGTGCAGCCCGAGGTGCCCCCAGCCATTTCCCTCCGCCCGGCACTCACCGCGTCCCCTCGCCCGGCCGGGAGGACATCCGAGGGGCGACCCCGAGCTGCCCCGGCCCCGAGCTGCCCCGGCATTGTGCGGCGCAGATTAGCCCGCACAAAGGGCCCGCATCCCGGGTAAGTTAAAAGAAAAGCCTGCTAGGAAGCGCCGGCGACAAATTACTACTTCAGCGCTGGATTAAATGTAAAAGCCCTTCACAGAGCTGCAGATAAATCCTGCGCGCTAGAAGGAACCATAAAAGTACTTGTTCAAGAGCTACAGGCACAAGTGGAAAATTGACCCCAAAGATTTTTTTTTTTTTTTTTAAAAGTAGCCGAAGTTTATAAAATTTCTACCGACGCAGGGAGAGGGTCGCGGCAGCGCGGCCACGCTCGGCAGCGCGGCGCTCCCGGCTGCCGCGGCCGGGCACCGAAGCTGGACACGTCTGCGGCCACTGGAGCGAGCATTCCGTGAAATCCCAGCAAGGTTTGCTTGGTACTTTGGAGGGCTTTTGCTTTGTGTGTCTCTTGTTTGTTTGATTTGCGTTTTGTCGGGTTTTTGGTCGGGTTTTGTTTGGGGCTTTTTTTTCCCCCTTTTTTCCCCTTTCTTTTACCCAGCTAATGAAGCAGAATGTTTTCGCTTTCACCACTCGCACACAGAGCGGGAAAGCACTGCTTCCATCCTCAATTTCCCTTTTCCTCACATTCCTCCCAAGCCTGCCCAGCACCGCCGTGAGACTCCCCCAGCAGCGCGGGATGCTCCGAGCGGGCAGGACGCGGCCGTCTCCCTTCGGTGCATAACAACACGTGTCACCTGGGCACGGCTTATCTCTCTGGCTGCACAGCCATTGTTTTATATTTCTGAAGTGCCAGCCCGGGCACGGCAGCGGTCCCGTTGGCTGCCCGGGTGTGTATCTACGTGTGCCCGCACGGAGGGACGGACAGGGAGAGGAATGCTGCTCCTCCCTCCCCCTCCCCGGCCTTTATCCTGGCCGCCTATTTTAATAAATAATTATAGGCAGCTAAAGGATTTGTTCATTCCAAAAGGTCTCCCCTTCACATTTCTCAGAGGTTCAGCTCAAGGAGACACCATGATAATAAGGCTGACTCGGGATCCCTACTCCATAATGTCATTATGAGCTACCATTTAAAATGAAAAAAAAAAAAAAAAAGTCCGTATATTATATCTAAAAGCATTACAAGGTTAGTGTCTCAGCTTGGGGAATATTTAATGCTGCCGGGAAAGCAGCACTGCTGCTCTGAGGAGGAGGAAAAGGGAGAAAAAAAAACATAACGAGAGAAAAATCCTTTCTGAAACACAAGCCTAGAAAAAATATGTTGGGAGCGAGCACGGAGATCATTTGCATTTCCAATGACTAGGACTAATCCTCCGCTACCACGTTTATATTTTCTTATTACTTTTCCTAATTGTGTCTTT
>VXBC01001516.1:128719-260812 GCA_013399945.1 Ploceus nigricollis
AACCTGCGTTACCCAGGGTGTGTGGATTCAACTCCCCAAAGCAAATGGCACGAGGGACACTACAGGACAAGGACATGTCGCGTCACCCAGGGGCTGAGCCCCAGGCCTGGGGGAGATGGCAGCGCCACGTGCTGCTTTCCACAGCAAAGGCTCCCTGCGCACCTCGCGGGTGACATGCGCCTGCCAGTGCGCCCCGTTTGCCAATGCTCTGCATGCTCCATGGGGTCCTGGATTTTCCAGGGCATTAAACCCTATCCCCCCTCGGAAAGCTCGGTGGCAGCTGTCATGCTGCTCACAGGGNAGAGGGAGCCCGAGGAAAGAGCAAAACACAGCAGGGTTTGCAGCAAACCTTGCTGAACCCCAGCTCAGAGGCAGGGCAGGGAGAAGAGCGAGTTTGCATCCGGAAGAGCCCAGCCGTGCTCTGCCTGCCTGGCACTGCTGGTGAGCCCGAGCCCTCCAGGCTGAGCCCACGGCCAGGGGCTCCTGGCCAGCCAGGTGGCCGCAGCCCGGCTCATACCCTCCTTCAGCTGCACTTGGCTCTGCTCACAGAGGATTTTTCTAGACTGAAACACTGCTGCTCCCCCATTCAGAACGGGAACATCCGTGAAAAGGGATCATTCATAATAAACTTGTGAGTGCTGGGTAGGAAAAAAAAAATACTCATCCCAGAAAACAACACGGCCTTTATTTTTTGGTGCAGCCGCCTCAGCCTGCAGCACCCTGGTGGGTGGGGCAGGGAGGGCTAGGGGCTCAGCTCATCCCCCTGTGCCCTCAGCCTGCACAGCTCCCCAGGCACGGCCTGGTGCAGCGGGACAGGACGGCAGCACTGAGGGACACATGGCGGGGCCAGGGCCCTATTCCTTCATCCGCCTCCCTCACAGCCTAACAGGCACAAATCCCCCCATGTGGCAGCAACACAAACAAGTTTTATTACTCAATAAAATATTTGAAACAAAATAAATGGTTTTGTCAAACACTATATCTCCTCAAATAATAATGCACCAGCTTACCAGGAAAAACAACTGACATTCATATTCTGTGGCAAAGGTTTATTTCACATCCCGGAGGAGAAGGGAACGGGCATCTCAATTCGGAATTCAGATATTGTATGGGAATACAGTAACTATAGTTCTCAGAGGGTTTGTGTAAATGCCAGCAAAACAAACCCCAAATCAAATTTATTAGCTGGTGGAGATCTCTAACAATCTTACACAGTGACTGATGAAGCCATTGGGGAATTTCTTTCAACTTTTAGTGATTTAAAGCCCCTACAGAAACTTCATTGTCTGTTCCAAGACAGAAAGAGTTCCTCGGTATCCAGTACTGCTCCGACAGCAGCACTGGTGGGGGTGATATTGCCAACGTGTGCTTTCTTTCATCTGGAAACATTACTGGGAATCCTAGCATCCTGTGGAGTCCTGTGGAGAACCATAAAGGGAGGAAGCACAAATGAATTAAGAACTGCAGCCTGTGTCCTGAAGGGCCTGTCTGTATTTTGATGGCAAGGTTGGGACGTTCACTTCTGCCATGAGCGTGCTTCCAGAAACAATCTGGATGTCATCTCCCACACGGATCAGCCACTGAACACCCGCGGTCTGCTTGGCACGGACAGGGCAGAGCCGCAGGTTTTGGACACAGCCAGCTCCCACCAAAGTACTGGGTGCCAGAACCGGGCTGGCTGTGCCGCGGTGGGTCAGAGCTGCTCTCTGGGAAAGCATCAGGACTGGGAAAGCAGCCGGGCTCCCACTCCGGGAGGGGTGATGCCCTTGCTGAGGACGCCTGAGGGGAGGAAGGTGAAGGTGAAGGCACAGCCGGTGCTCCTGGAGCACTCATACCAGGCCAGCTCCTGCAGAACTGCTTTTAAAAGCAAACCCAGAAATGCACAGCTCTAATTGCCAGGTTTTTTGTCATGCATGGTCATCACTGGGTCATTTGCATTTTAGCTGCTAAAATATCAAGGGGATGTTACTTAATCAATCACCGCAGCTCACAAAGTCCTAAGTGAGAGAATATTTTTTGATTGTCTCTGCTTGTATCTAAACATCTCACAAACCCGCCAGCCAGTTCTTCATTTCAATTAGGGCAATGCTGATCGTTAGCTAACTAATAAGGACCAATTTTCTGTCACAACTATTTCCTAATTAAATTCAAAACAGAGATTTCTAACCCAGATGGTCAGCAATGCTACAGATTTGTTTAAATTTGGTATCACAGTAACAAACTACTAATTAGGGTTTGTAAATACGCCAATTCCCTTATGACTTAGTTGTTAGTAATGCATACAACCGGTTTATTAAAGCACTAATTGTGTCTGGCTTTACTTGGGCCTAACACATAATCCACTTATCACATACTGGTACCAACTCATTTTGAAGGGATTATGAATGAAATCATAAATGAGGTCTCGCATCCCTTTCCCGGTATGCTTAATAAAGGTTTGGTGTCATATTTAGATGACATATTTAGATTTTCTGCCTCTGATGGAGAGGGGCCCCGCAGTGACGCTGACGCTCCATTCTCCAAAGGCTGTTTAACGAAAAAGGTTTCTGCCCCAGCTCCATTGGGCAGCAAATTGTCCCAGCAGCCAAGCTACTCGAAAGGCACTCTGGTGTTTCCCAGAGAAAGCACCAAATTGTTTATGTCCCACTGAAGTCAAGCTCAGCCCTTCCACGGGGCCGGGGCTGGCACTGGGGGCTCACAGGACCTCCGTCCCTTTGCCTGGAGACCCTCACAAGCCTGGACCACTTTCCTGTAGAGGGATGGAGGGCACCAAACCTGGATTCCCTCCTGCCCTTGCAGAGGGACAGCCCTCTGGAAAAGACCCTGTTTTTTAAGGAAGGCTTTGTTCCGAGGAGCCCAAACAGGCGATACCCCACAGCCGGGGCATTGACGCCCCTCACTGCCGTGGCTTTATCAAGAGTGCACAAAGTAGGAAATAAATGATAGATAACTGTGAATTGCAAGGTTATGTAAACATAGAGGGGGTTCCAGAAGAATCCTATTAAAGCATAAAAGAAAAGCATGGATGGTTTATCACATCACTAAGACCCAAGAATGCATTAATAAATAGAAGAATAGATAACGAACTGTGGAGTACAAGGCTAAACTATCCACTATTGTGAGGATCCTGTGACAGTAGAAACAATGAAGGGGAAGAAAAAAGCTTTGTTGGTCTGCCACCAGAACCTTGTAGTGTATCTTTTATAGCCCATTTTTAATGAATTCACAGCACCTATCAGTTATTCTCTGCCCAAATCCCTCATTTTCCTCCCTCTTGAATGCAAATTCCCATGCTGCACTCTGCCTTCACCATGACTTCCCCCGTTAAATTCAGGGGCTCTCTGGGTTTCAACAGCCTTTCAGCCACAGCCAGAACAGGTTTCTGCTTTCATATTTCCAAAGGGTTTTCAGGATGGTAACAAAAGTGGGGCTTAATGCAAAGCAGGAGTACCTCTGAGCCTTGCTGCATCCTTTGCTTCTTCTGTGACAGGAGGGTGAATGCTCAGACAGGTCTGATTCAGCCCAGAGTGATGATGCCTAGACGTGCCTGCAAGGGAGAAAAACCCAAACACATGAAAGCTGCTGCTCCTCTTGCTGTTTTCCAGCCCTCTGCAAATAACACTGAGAATTGTTGGAGGGGACTTCATATTAATCCAAGAGATAGTACCCTCTTTGTAGACACTACTGAGACTCACTAACAGTTTATTTTCACTGCACTGAGGGGGTTTTATCATTAAATAAGGACCTGGGATACATTTACTGTAGATTACTTTTATTTTTACTACAGAGTCGTTAGGTACAGAGCACTAAGGAGACAGGGCTGACTACAACACGCTCTGCAGTTAAACCCCTCGGTCCTGCCTCCAGCAGAATCCAAAATCCTGATTGACTTCCACGTAAAAAATCCCAAAGACTCCGTGCTGCTGCGCTGGCAGCTCGGTGTGGCGCCGACATTTTGCAGGAGCACAGCCTTGACAAGGCTGGCAGAGGAAGAAGAGGGTCTGTGTTAAAGACGGGGAATGTGGCACAGCATGATGGATGCCCAAAGTTTCAGAGCTCTTTTGGTGGCAAATCCCACCTGCAGCAGGTCCCCAAGGAGCCTGCACTGGGCCTAGTTTGAGGCTCACACTGGGAACTCCTCCTGCCTCCTTACTCTTCACATCCTCAGAGGATGCTGCAGGTAGGCAGGAGAAGCCAGTTGCCTTTCCTCACTCTGAGAAAATGGAATTAAAGGGACCTGACTGAACCCCAAGCAGTAGGCAGAAATCTGGATTTGCCTTTTTCTTGACTATTCACACTCAAGATCCCAGCAGCTCTTGGTGCCTGTCCCACCAGTGCATCCCTGTAAGATTCTGGGGGGTCCTGCAGGACAGCCACACCACAGGGTCCCTTGTTCCCAGGCATAGGACCAGGGGCCACCTCCTCTCTCCTTTGCTGGGTGCCAGAGGCGAGGCACAGGCAGGGAGGTGGCTGCCCTCCCTCCCCTCAGCCTAGAGCCTCTCCTCTGACCACAGAGGAGCAGAGAGCAGGCGGCTGCTCTCCCAGGCACACTTCAGGCCAGTGAGGAGTACAGCCGAGTGCTCAACAGGCTCTGGAAATAAGTGGAAGTCAAATAAGTTTGCCACTCTTTGTCCCCCTTTCAATATCTAGCTTTGATCAAAATCCTTGGATACTCAAGTGGTTGTTGACTTAATGTAGTAATGAGACATAGCCTTAAGTGAGGCCATTTCTGTGCCCATTCAGGCTCTCTGAGAGCAAGGGATGCAGGAGGAAAAGCCTCTCCTGGTCTCTGGGAGCTGCAGCAGAGCCCAGAGCAGAGGCCTGGCTCTGGCTCCCAGGAGAGGTAGCAGGAATGCCTGGTGGCCGCAGCTACAAGAGGCACACTTTAACATCCTTTTTGTGCAACAGAGCCTTGTTGGCATGGTACTGGGTGACACCAAGAAATCCAATGAAAACACCTCCTCCGAAAGCTGCAGCAGGTGGCCAACTCCAGCAGGGCCTGGACACCAGACACCATTGTCACCATTGCCTCCTCCTGGAGACTACTGGGGAAGAGGGTGGCACCATCCCAAGGACATGGACTGGATGATCTTAAAGGCCCTTTCCAACCTAAAGGGTTCTGAAATTCCCTGGGGCAGATTATTGACCTGAGCAAGGTGGGAGGGAGGGAAGAGCCCGGGAGCCTTGAGAAAAGTAAAATTTCTCCAGGTGACAGGGAGCAGCTCAGCCAATTAGGATTTTAATTCCCCTCGTTATGCACAGCCAGTCAATAAATTCTGCACCAAGCAGCTGCTCTAATTCTTAAGCCCATTAAGCCCTACATCTGATAGGCGGGCAGGAGGGGCTGCCAAGGGGCACAGACGGTGCTTCTCGAGATATGAAACATTTCCTCTTGTGCATCTGGGTCACCCCACCCAGCCCCATTCTGAACGGGTATTTTATGGAGGCGGCGAGTAAGAATTTATATAAATATCCTGCCAGAGACACACACACCACATATGGAGAGAATAAAGAGGTGACTGGATGAGTTGCAGTGAGCGAGTGCTGGTGCTGCAATGGAGCAGGAGAGCAGAGCTGGAGGGGAGAGCCTGGGATGGAGCAACAGGATTTGGGTGTCTGAAATGGAGGGAGATGGTCCCAAAGAGCTGGGCAAGCAGCCAAGAGCGAAGAAAAGCAGGATCAGAGATGCAAGGAGGAAGAAAACTCCTGGAGCAGTACAGCAAGCCCGGAGAGGGCTGGCTGCCTCTGAGGTGGGAGGAGGCCAGGAGCCACAAGAACAATTCCTGGAGCAAAGGGGCAGATGGCTGGATTGGAGGTATTCCCCCCACTGCAGAGATGAAAGGCAGGAGAGAAAAGGGAATACATTGGGAGTGGAAAAGCCTTTGGCAGCCAAGATGGTTTCGCTTGTTAATTGGCAACAAGCTAACATATAAATTACAAGCTAACACGTTAATTACAAAGTTACTGGATGGTCAGGAAAAACACTGGCAGCGGAGCAATTCACATTCCTCCGGAGACTGAACAGAGCCTGCTCTAGGAATGCTGCCTCTGCCCACCCACATCCAGGATCCGAGCACCCCAAGGCCTCAGAGCCAGGCAGAACATAAACAGGGATTAAAAACCATCCCACTTTCAGTTGAGATCTCGCTCATCTCAGACTAGTGTGAAAGATTAATTGCAGTACATGCGCATCCAGCCAAAATTTATTCTCTATTCATCCCTTAGACACAAATTTGAAAATAAGCTGCCCACTGCACAGCAGGAAAACACCAGGCCTACAAGGCACTGTTCTCCTTGTCAGCTCCACAGGACCTTGGATGAGAGAGCAGCGACGAACCCTTAAGCCTTGATCAAGGCAAGGGGCATAAATGAAAGTTTGCTCGATTCTGTGAATGCACCGGCTGCAATGAGCCTCCTCCTCTAATCCTATCCAGCCCCAAAACGTAATTTCCTCACTTGGAAGGCTGGCTGAGCCATTCATGTCTCAGCCCCAGCCAAAGCCCGGTCTCTCTCCAAAGGCTGTTCCTGGCCTGGAAGCCAAACATGGGTTTATTGTTGGGAATCAAATGCAGCCATTGGCGCGTGCTGGCAGTCGCGGCTCTCAAAGCCCGGCACATGGCTCCCACAGGGCAGGGACACGGTGCTGCCCGGAATCCCAGTGCCAGGCTGTGGGCTGGGGGGCTGGCCAGTCGCAGCAAAGCCCCTAGGACTTCCCCCTGCTGCATCCCAGGTCTTGCACAGCCCCCTCCGCTCCCCAAACCTGCCAACAGCCAAGGGGAGACACAGCAAAGCTCCGGACAGCTGCTGGACCACCGCTATCAGCAGTGCCCTCCACTGATCTCAAATGGAAGAATATTTCACTTCTCCCTGAACCTCCCAGCAGCTGGAAGGTTGGTGCACTTTGGTTAGGATTCAAAATCTTCTTCCCAGAAGGAGCTTATGGGTTCAAAAGCTCCAGTATTAGGAAGAAATTCTTCCCTGTGAGGGTGGTGAGGCAGTGGCAGAGTTTTCCCAGAGAAACTCCATATGTTTATTGCAACTCCTGCAAACGGCACTAATAAGTTTGCTAATAACGGCACAGATCAGTGGCTGCTGCTCGTAAATTAATTAGGAACGGCATCACTGTGCTCTGATTAGTTGCCATCCTTCCACCTTGTAATTTTGTCACCAGCTCACATTTCAAACACCACTAGAAGCCCACTTGAGCAAACCCATCCAGAAGGGGGGACCTGCAGCGCTGGGCACATGCTCAGAACTGAGAGAAAATGGCTTGAAAACCTTCAGAGCTTGTCAAGGCCAGTTTATTCAAGGTAATTAATCTGTCGTTTTAAGAGCATTATGTATTTCCTGCACAAACCAGCTGACAACACGATGCTGCTGCAGAAGCGTCTCAGTGTAGCGGGCCCTAAGAAGGCGAGGCTCAGGGATCAGCCTTTCCCCTCCCAAAGCATGGCTTCAGCTGGAAATTCATGATTACGTGGATTGGCTTCTCTCCCTTGCCTGCTGGGGTTTGAACTCAAGGCTCTCTGTTTCCTCGCAACTGTGAGCACCAGGAATTAAGTGAAAGTTTTAATTCCAAAGACCACTGAACACTCCAAATCCAAGGAATGCACCTCAAAGGCCTGTGGCTGTAGTGACAGGAGTCAATACTCCAGAGCTAGAACTGCAGCCCTCACCACCTCAGCTGTGGCAGCAACACAGATGGGAGCACAGAAATCTTTCTGTCACTTCTGATTACCCAAGTTAATAATTTAGCAGGAAATGGGGTTCCTGCGGGTCATTAGCATTAATTATTCTGCAATGCCCTGCCCCTGAGGAGAGTCTGAAGACACTGTGACACACCCAGTGATGCACTGATGTGCCTGCCTGTCCTCCGTCCGCCTGCAGCAGAGAGAATTTTAATTGACTGGAACCAAACCAGCCTTCTGAGGTTCTCAGAGAACAGGCAGCAAACCCTGCTAGGACCGTTCACATGCTCGCTGCACTCATGGTACAATCCCCGGGTGCCGCTACATCAAATGGAGATCAAAAGCAACAATAGTCTGTAATCAAGCATATCTGCATAATAGTTTTCCTGAAGGATGTTTGTGCAGGTGAGCGAGGAGTAAAGCATTGTTTCATCAAATGGTAATTTCCTTGTATCTCAGAGAATGAATCCCATTCGCTTGCCGGGGTATAATTCAATTAAAGGGGAGAACCCTACGCCAGGGAATGAAATCTATCAGTTTGACTGCGATGCTGCAAATCACACCAAGCAAGAAAATGGCGTTTGGTCCTGACATCATGATTTATTTCCCACTCAGTATCTTATAATTCTTACAAGATAAGCCAAGACGAGAAATTATCACGTGTGCTTGGGGGTCGTGCCTGATCCTCTTTATTTTCCCTTCCCAACTGCAGGACTGTGTGTTTCAGCCTTATCTTTGAAGAGGCCAGTAAAATAAATGGAAATATTTTACAGAGGCCAAGCAATCCTTGCTCTGCACCCATGGCTGACTCAGGCATCTCCAACATCCAGCCACGTCCAGCATGGGACCAGAGAGCCCCACTGCTTCGCTTCCCCCACCGCTTCTACTCCCCCACCCTACTCCCCGAAGCCCACACCCCCCTTTCCTCAGAAGGGTAGAGAGGAAGGAATGCTCTGCTCCATGGAGAACCCTCTCCTCTCTCCCGCCACAGGCAGAGTCCCCAGCGGCTTGGGAGTGACAGGGGAAGGCTGTCAGCTGTCCTGCCTGGATGATGCCCTGGCATGGAGCCCTGCCAAGGGGAGGCTCTCTGTCTGCCAGCCTAGGGACACTGCCCGTGCCCCAGCTGTGCCCAGCCCACCTCACCTGCTCCCATTCTTCTCCCCTCCCTTGGCAGCTGCCTGTAAGGGCACCTCAGCTCATCTCCTTGGCTACCAGCAGGAATGCCCGGGCAGGGGAACGTGCTGTGGTGCTGCTGCCTTCCTCAGTGAGCGTGTCAGGAACCCTCATCCATGGACAATCTGTGACTTCATTGTCCACCCAACACAGCTTGAGCTGCCCATGTCACAGCCGCCCTTTGCACGGCACCGGGGGGAAGCTGTGGGCAGCATTACCAGACACACTTGGTTTCCTTCAGAGAGACTTTTTAGCTAATTGACCCTTCTCCTCCTTATTTGCTTTCAGGATCTTAAAATCTTCCTCCTCTCACCATCAGGGGAGCATCTTTTCCTCTCCTTGCCCACACTCCAAATTCCTGAGCACAGGTAAACAGACATTCATTCCAGCCTGTCAGCAGCCAACGAAAGCTAATTAAAGTATTTGTAGCACTGCTGGATGGTATTGCAATCCTCTGCACCTGGATCAGAAAGCTGTCTGGCCAAAAATAAGTGGTATTTCAATTTATTGTATTTTTATTGTATGCAGTTTACCCCTTTACCACTACTCCTCATAACATCTCTATCACAAAAATGTCCCCACTCCATGGAAGTCTCTTCTCACAGACCTTCTTGAAGGGCTGTGTGTCCACACAAATCTGACCTCCCGGTGAAGGCTGTTTCCTCCCACGTGCCCTAAAAACATTGCTAACAATGCTTCCAGCTGTGCTGGGGGTGAACAGGCAGGCTGGGGACGCTGCAGCAGAGGACAAGCCACCCCAACGTGAGTCAGAGGAATAGATGGGTGACAGTCACCTTGTACTTTGCACTTCAGCTGTTCACCTGCCTGTGCTTTTCCCTCTGGGAGACCGCGTCACTCCAAGTTCTTTGCCTGAACCAAAAGTTAATCTGAGTTTGAGAACAAAAGCAGTCCTGTTTGTCCTTGCACGCCAAGGACTCTGACTATTGAAAGGGTTCCTCACTATAGGCTTGTCACTGTCCCCGCTTAAATCTCCTCCTCTCCTCTGCTGCCTGCCTCCCTCCCGCCACTCCTGCAGCCCTGGGATGCTTGGCCAGGCCAGCGGGATGCTCTGAGCGAGCCTTGCCACAGCCCCTTCAGCTCCCTAACAAGATCATCACCTCCTGCCAGAGAAAAAACTCCCACCAAAAATAATTCTGATATCCAAACCCTGCTACGAACTGCTCTTTGATACAAACAGCCTCGGCAGCCCCAGCAGATCCAAGTGCTGCTGCGGGTCAGATGTGTTGTGCCTCCAAACACCTTTCTGGAACTCAGGTTTCCCTTTCCACAGAATTTATTGTGTTTATCTGCCGACAGAATAAGGCAAAACCCGCAAACAGCCATTTTTAAGACACCCTGAGCATTTCAGGAGCCAGGACACCGATGTCACACACATTAACAGCTGGTGACAACCCAGCACTGTCACATTAGTCAGCGCTGCAGCAGACAAGCATTATTTGCCCATCAGCCTTGAAAGCTATCGCCACGACCTGGGAAAGAGACGGGAGACATGGAACACATGGCTTGGATGGAGTCACACAGAGCATCGTTATCAAAGTGAAAAACAGCTTGTTTTTAAAGCTGTTGGCGGCAGAATTCTAGGTTATCCAGGTTATCTTCTGGCCCACACAAGGAAATCTCGGTGCAGCCATTATCTGAGAGCAAACTGGTTCTGTAGTTTGCAAAATTAATAATATTTAGCCCGCTAGTTTCCGTAGTAACCAGCCTGCCATCCCTCCCTGCCTGCCCGTGGCAAGGTCTCTGAAGCATTTCACATAGTACTTATCCATTTTCTTGCTCTCACCTCACTCTCACCTTTACTTTTAGCGCAGAACACAACACAATCCACCGCCACTAAAGACTAGGCTGAGAGTCAGATTAAAATTATCCCTGTTTGCCCTGACCTCTTTTCTCTGCAGGTGAGAGTGTCCCCATTCAGCAGCTAAATGAAGCAGAAATGATGGAGTGTTTGTTTTCCCTGACTTTTCCTCAGCTTGCCAGTAAATTTACAGCCACGAATATGAAGTGTTAATTTAATGTTCCCACTGAGCATCTCATTGTCAACAAAGGCTTCAAACCCTATGAGAGGAAAAGGTTAGCTCATGCAGAAAATGACCCTTATGGCTTGATTGCCTTCTGGTCCAGACTCGCTGCGAGCAGAAAGCGGAGGGCTTTGACTCGCAGCTTAATGCATTTGATGGCGATAAATGGGAGCTCTCTGCCTCGGCGCAGGGACGGAATCACCTGTAATGCTCACTTATTTGTCCGCACAGACAATCTCCACAGCCCCAAAGGAAAGTGGCCTCGTTGCGCCCCTGTCCCCCCCCAAACTAATTTGACAGAACCGAAAAGTTAAACCCTTCATTATCCCCCAACTTCAGCAGAAGGGGCTTGCTGGCTGCAGATTACAACAGGGCAAATTAGTGGTGGTGTGAAGCATGAAATTGCTTTCTTCACTTGGTGCTTCAAAACTTTAAGGCCTTGNGAAATCAAAAGCTTCTGTGGGCTTTTTGTGGCAGAATTATACACACAGAAGGCTTCACTACCAGCACATTTAGTTACTTTGCCTGGAAAAGGAGCTTAATACTTGCTGTAAGTAACATTTATAGAACTAACTTGCGGACCAGTCAGAGCACGAGCAAGAGCCACCTTATGTTTTGTGCTGCACTAACCTTGCTGGGGATCTTTAGGAGAAAAAAGAAACCCTGATGGTGATGTGGAGCAGGATAAAACAATTCAAAAGATACTCAAATACCAGATTTTATTTTTCTTACAGCTAAAACTAAACCTGGAAGCAAGACAGAGATTATGACACATGCTAATGCACACATGGTGCGATTATTCACTGGGAAATCAAGCAAAACCCTCCATTAGCAGCCAAAATGTTAAAAAAAAATAAACATCCCAACCCCAGCCAGAAGCTATTGACTCAACACCCACAAAAAAGCCTTTCCACAAGCTTTTCTTAAAGCCTAGTACCAGACGGGATTAATTTGGGTGAAACCCTTTTTTGCACTGCTGGCATTTGGACTTCCAAAGCCTATCTGGAGTCAGAGGAATAGGTAGAAGAAAATGTTACCAAATGGCCCAGCAGTTTGCAGCCCATCTCTCAGTGCTTCCCAAGACAGACAGGGATTTCAGAGGTCACAACTGAAGCACTGGCATTTCATCAAGGACCTAAATTACACAATTGAGTCTCTAACTCATCTGGCTGGCTGTGCACCTCTGGGAAGTAGCCCCTCACATCCCACATGAACACCACTGAAATCACAGCCCCAAGAAAGCCAGGGAACAGGGGAAGCTGATTGGGCTCATAGGGACACAGAAGCATTCACAAAGTAACAGTGGGAATTGAATTCCACAAGTGCCGTTTTAACTGCATTTCCTTCAGCAAGAAGCAGGCGCGGGTCTCGGCATGTCAGCATGTCCCTGTGAGGAGCAGGAGTGTTTGCAGACAGACAGCTGCTCCCAGGCCCGAATGTTTTATTCAGTGTGTGCCGAGCCAGGCGCAGCCACGCCAGGATGCAGCTCCGCGGGCTGCTCCCAGCCACGCCGCCTTTGGGAGCCATTTGCCGGTCACATTGTCAGTTAACAGGAGTCATTTTGAAAGCAGCAATTCAGTCTCTACAGTCCTTTCCTAACAGCATTTTCAGCCTGCAATTTGGATGATAGGAAAATTACAACCCTGCTGCACTATATTATGTGATATAAATGTTATTGCAATTAAGCCGATGAGGAGAAACCCCAGAAAACAAAGATGTGTCGTTGCTGCTTTCTCCTTGTTCTCTCCCCAGAAGCCAAGCAGTTACGGAAGGGCAGTGCAGGGGAAGAAGCGTTTCCATGAGTTGGGGGGGCTGCAGAAGCATGGGAGCAGCACAAAGCCCCGAGGACACGCTGGGATTTCAGCCAGCTACCTAACAAGTGATTTCCCTATGGCACACATGAGGGAGAACTGCTCTGAGGAACAAGGTACGGCCAAAAGCAGTCGAGGCATCCAGGCATCCTTCTGGCGATGGAATAGGACACGTTAGGGCACTCTGGAGGGGATTTCCCACCAACTATGCCAGACACCGTCATTCCTCATCTCCTCAGCACCCACCCGTAGTTTCCTTCTCCCAGCCCAAGCTCCAAACGCCTCTGGAGCATTTTGATGTATCTGGAAGACATCAGCCCAGGTAGCTGATGATGCTCTGCATCACCTCCCTGTGCAGAGCAGGAAAATGGCATTATAGGATAATGTGCTGTGGGTGAGCCAGCCCCCGTCCCAGTGTCACCTACAGGCAGTGCTGCTGCTCGGGGACAAAGCCTGTCCTGGACACCCGGCCAGCTCTGCAAACACTCGGCACCTTCTCCCCAAAGCCTCAGCTGGGTGCTGAGCAAATGTTTACTGACAGGAGCACCAGCCATAGCAAATGACTTTGATTTCACTGTTTCTGAAGAGGGAAAAAATAAAGCAAAAAAGAAGTCCTAGCACTCATCATTTACTCCAAGGTGCTGTAACCAGGTAGAAACTTGTCTTTTATATGCTGAACTGTGTCCATGAAAACACATTATCTTTAAGTGGGCACTGGAGGAACCACACTCAACATTGACATCTTCATGCCATTGCTAACACTGGATACTTCAATCATTTGAAGGTTTAAGTGGAGATTAGCAGAGACCTCACCTGCATCTCTCTCTGGCAGTTCAGCATGTTTTGGGCATGCTCTGCAGCAGCAAAGCTCCTGAAAGGCAAAGCCCTGAGGAAGCCTTGCAATCTGCAGACAAGGTCTCTGTCACAAAATCAGAGCCCAGAGAGGCACGAGCCAGATCCCGCTGCTCAGGTGGCTCCCAAAGGGTGCCCAGCTCTTCCCCACTTGGCTGCAGATCCCAAGCCCGGCCAGCACCTCAGCAGAAATCCTGTTTCCTCAGCAGTGGACAAGCTCAAATGCTTTAAGAAATATCCCAAGCAACTCTGTCACGCAAGACACCTGAGAAGCAAGACAGTTATTTCTTCCTTTTTGTTCTTTTTTTTGGGCTCCCAGGCCTGGACACTGGAGGATTCTAGAAACTGGCAATGGCATGTGGCTTCTTTGAACATCCCTTTGAACATCAGAAAGCTGTGGAAAGCACTGGTTCACGTTATTTTGGGTGGAAGGTCTCCAGCCCTCCAGGAGACGGATCAAGTCCCTTGCTGGCAGGGAAGCCGGGGCGCTTCCCAACCTCTGCCTGGAGCAGGGCCTGCGGCTCAGGCCCTGCTGGCTGGATGCTCCCCAGCCCTGTGGAAACCCTCCTGGTCCTGCCCCGTGCCCCGGCAGCGAGGGGACTGGCAGCCACACGTCCCTAATGGCCAGCTGCGATGTGCTGCCACGTCCGGCTGATTAGCTGTGGGTGATCCGAAATGTCAAACCATTATCTGCGACAGCCACTGCCACCGGCACACAACGCCCTCCTAATCATGGCCTTCCTGGCGGTAAGTGGGAAAGGTGATGCTTAAAACACAGACAGGAAATCAGCCTGAATTACTGAAACAAACCAGCAAACCCCTTTGTTCCTGTCAGCCTTTCCTAGGCTGGTGGAGGGCTGGTGTCCTTGCAAAGCAATTTGCAATATTCTAACTAAGATTAAGGACATTAAAAGCCTCCTGTCCTGCCCCTACACCCAGGTACCTGCACACCTGCCCTGCTATGGGTCCGTAACCTCTGCTCTGTGAGTGCTCCCATCCCCATCCAGGGGTGGGAGCGTCTGGGAGGAAAATCCTGCCGAGGGCAAGGGGGACAGAGCTCCTCACAGCACCTGCAGCCCATGTTCACTGGAATAAACACCCCCTGGTGCAGGGAAGGACAGGGGCAATCAGCTCCTCCTCACACCATTTGCTTCCAGAAGACAGCTCCTGTCCACATGTGCTCTCACTCCAGCACTCTGGAATAGGCAGCCTGAAAACACTCCCAGCCAAAACCAGACCCAAACGATGCTTCATTCAGCTACCATCATGACACTTCTTATGATTTCTTGGGAAAACGTTAATTTGAAACATTTCTATACTCCACGCCAGTGCCACAGCAGGGAATAATCGCCCCATTTCAAGCTCAGAGCAAGGCTCAGATACAGGGAAAAATTAAACAAGGATAAGAGCAAGAAACCGTTAAATGTCAAAAATATTTTACTGCTGGTTCAACAACAAAGTCTGGAGGAGATAAGTCTGTGTGTGTACTAATGTTATATAAAAAAGTGATTATTCAGCCCTGGGAACAGAGCTATTGATTCCAGTAACAAAGGGCACTATATACACTACAGTGGGTTTGCTCTTTTTAGCCTGGGAAAATTGATTTTCTTAAACTTTCCCTTGAACCTGCAGTAGGGTTTAATCTGAACCTAAAGGAGCCTTTTAAGAACTCCCATAAATTAAAATTATATCTCTTCATTTGGCACATTTTGGGTTCCTGTTATTCCAGCAGAACCATGAGAAACGCAGGAGAAAGAGGTGGGAGGAAGTGATAATGGCATTTTGTGACAGCTTCCCTGCACATGTTTGTTTCCACACATTAGAAATAACATGTAAACATTCAGACGTTTGTTTCCATACATTAGAAACAACATGCAAACATTGAAAGTAAGTGAAGCAAAACATAAGACAGCTTAATACTACTGTGAGACTTAAAGGCTGAAATTTAGCAGGGGAAGAGAAAGATGAAGGCTGTAGCAGTACAGGAGATAAAAGGCTCCTCAGAACCGACCTGGGAGCCAAGGGCAGGTGTGGCGCAGCCGGGAGGCATCGCTGGGCCCCCTCTGCTGTCACACCGGGCACAGATGCCCCCCAGGTGCCTGACCCGTTTTGATTTTCCGCCTCACCAAAGGCAGGTGGCACATGGAGCATCACCTGTGGAGGGGCTCAGGTGTTCAGGCCGTGTGCCTGGACGGCCCAAGGCTGGCAGGGGACAGCCACCTTTGGATCCACCCGCAGGTAAAGGGAGGGCTGCCCAGCCTGGAAACACCCAGACACCTGATTTACACTGCAGGGTGCCTGAGGACCCAGGCAGGTGTGAGCCTTCACACACCCATCTCCATGACAATGGGTGAAGGTCTGACCTCTCACACACCCCATTTCTGTGACCATGGGTGAAGGTGTGAGCACCCCACATGCCCCCTCTCTGTGTCACTGGGCGCCATGGAGATGTGACCCCTCACACAGCCTATCTGTGTGTCACTGGGCCCCGTGGAGGTGTCACCCTCCCAGGGCTCAGCCAGCCCCTGCCCACCCACTCGTGGTGTGCCCACGGGCTGTTTACAGCTCCCGCACACCGTCTCCTTTGTGGCCCCACTGAAAACCCGCAGTGTGCAGCACACCACTGTACATTTACACTGTTGTTTTCCCCTCAGTAAGGCAGTAAATGACCTTTTATTCAAACAACAATTCCTAAAACAAAACCAAAAGCCAGCTCCTGGTCAGATGTGTGCGCAGCGAGGCAGGGTTTGTTATTTAAGCAGCAGCCAGACTGTGTGCTATGCAAACAGACCCCACGCTCTGTTCTCCCAACCTCCTGCTGACTTTGCAACTAATTTTGTTAGCGAGGAGAACACACTGCGCCTGACATCAATGCAGCAAAGAGCTCCGAGACGTTTGTTCATAACTTTGTAACAAACATTGATCAATCGATTTTTGCCCGCGTGGGGAGGGAAAAGCCCACAAACAAAACAAAACACATATGGGGAGATTTTTTTTAATGGCACAAAGGGCAATTATGAACCCAACCTTCCAGTGAAATGAGATTCCTTACAGTCCTCTGTGCTTTTAAGTCTTCCCCTTATGCTCAATGGAAGCAAAATCTACTGCCAAGCCTACAAAGAAGGAAAAAAATCAGCTGCAACCAAGAGATGGTTGGTGGGCCTGGTGCAGCATTTCTGAACGCAACAGAACAAAGACAGGTGAAGGCTCCTGACAAAGTGAAGGACACCCTATCCCACGCGTACAGTCTTTTGTACCGTGTATCAGATCAATGCAGAACCAGCAAAACAGAGAAAACACTAATTGGCTATCAAAAATAACTAAGTGCTGTGTAAACAGCGCAACATGAGCGTATTTACCGAAGCCCACTCCTGCAGCTGTGCACCACAACAGCACAGAGGGACCCTGGAGCTCCTCACCTGGCCAGGCAGGACAGGTGGCATGAAGATCCATGGTGGCACAGCTGATCCAGCCTGCATGCCCTGTGGTGCAAATGTGCCCTGTGGTGTCTGGAATAAGCTGTTCCCCACGCAGCCTACTAGCCACTGGCACTGTGGTCCTGCTCAAAGGCAGCTCCCAGGCACATTTGATCACAGATCTAGGCAAAACTTGATCTGAGCATGTTTCAGCCAAGCTCCAGCCCTCAGCCTGGACATTTCATCTCCATGCGTAGCACTGCTGCCTGGCCCAGGGATCCTGCGTGTCCTTTTCCCAATGTGTTCCTCAGCACTGTGGGGTCAGCAGCCTCCTACCCCTCTCCTGCACAGTGGGACTGTCTGACAGCCCTGGGATGTTGCAAAGACACAAACCCACCTGGAAGAGGAACTCCCACAGGAGGGACACTGAGCCTGGAAAACCAAACAGCTCAGACACTGCAGGACCCAGGGAAAACACCCCCTCCATGCAAGAGGCCAGGGCTGCCAGACACAGCTCCAGGGAAAACAGCATTTTGATTTCAGATACAAGAGCAGCCAGTGGAGAAGAAAGATGAAATTCAACTTCCAAAGTTTACTCTTGCAGCCTAACTAACAGCTCACAACAATACTTCCTTGGCAAGCAGCTCTGACCTTATTTTTCCTTTGGAAACAGCCCTGAGGTTTCACTGACAAAGACGATCGCCTGCTCATTAGCAGGTCCCTGAGCAGGGAAATGCCACGGGGTGACTCCAGCACTGCCAGGCTGCTCCCCGTGCTCAGCACTCGGCTCGGGGAAGGCGGCTGCCCAGACTGTGCCCCTCCAACGTTGGTGACATTTAGCCGGTCCCTGGGAGCTGCTGAGCCACAGAGCACCTGGCTGTCAATCTCCACTCTGCATCTCTGGGGGTTGTAAGAGCCCCTCAGAGCAGACCCCCTCCCAGCCCTGCCCCTGTGGTTCCACACAAACCACTGAGACCCTTTGCTCCAACTCCAGCCCTGCAGCCACTCTGCCTGGAACTGACTGAGAGCAGGCTGTGGCACTGGGCAAGGAGAGCAGGATCTTAAAGTTGCCCCTGATAAAATGAGTTCTCCTAATAGTTCTGAGCACTTCTACACTTATAAATACTTAAAATTTTTATAAAACGGCATAGCCTAAAATATTTCTGGTGGTGGCTGACAAGAGAAAACAGGAATGTTTTCCAGAGATTGACCAGACAAGTCCTTGCCTCCTGCCGTGCTCGCAGGCTCAGGTGCTCAGCCCGTGAAGCAGCCTCTCCCCAGGGCTGGCAGAGGCTGTTCTGGATCGTGCAGGCTGGGGAGCCAGTCAGTGGAGCACAGAGCACCACCATTCATCCCGGCCCAGGGGTTTGGGAGCCCTCTCCCCTGCATGCCCTGCTCCGGGCTACAGCCGCGGACAGAGGCGGCACAGTCCGGCCGGCATCTGGCCCGCGCCCAGCCGGCGCTGCGGCTGCACAAGCTGCCTTCTGCCCTGCTGCTATTTACTCACAACTACAGATGTTGACATAACAAAGAGCTACAGACAGACGGACAGAACAGCAGCAGTGTTGCGGCGCAGACACTGCGGGCTCTATTCTTCAGGGAAGCGCCTCTGACTTCCCCACCCAGCCCTGTGATTCCTTTGGAAATCATCTGGGCTGGTTAAGCTCGCTTTCCTCTCGTGGGACAAAACTGGTGTGAGAGAACATCAGCTTTGCTGTTTGTCCCTGTGCTGAACGGAGCCCTTATCAACCCACAGAAAAAACAATTGTTTCAAATCAAGGGGCTGAAAGCTTGGGGATGTACTGGCAGTGTGCAGCTTCTGCTTGTCCCTCTGAGGGACCACACAGAGAAAATCCTGGCTTTGCACTCTTTAGAGAGCCAAAATTAAAGGGATGACTTTAATTTTTCCACAGAAAAAAAACCCTCACACCTTTTTGGGACACACCACCTTGCATTTCAAAGCCTCGCAACTACACACAAAAACGTTCAAACAGCAAAATGAAAACATTCTGAAAACCACAAGAGAGTGGCCAGAGGGGCAGAACCAGCTGCAGAAGGCAGCCAGAGCTGGGTGTGGGAGATGTGCCAGTGAGGCTGTGCAGCTCTGCCCAGAACTCTGCACAGACTGCACTCGGTGCTGCTCCGAGGTGTTCAGTCCTGCTCTCCTCCTGGGCAAGACGTGCTGGGATGTCCTGAGAGCCCTGCCAGCCTCGTGCTGTCAGTGACAGGGACGCAGGCACTGACCCCCACTCCGAGTCCATCTGGGAAAGCCGCAGCCCCACACTAAGCCCCGCGGGTCCAGGGCACTGCTGTGCTCACACGCCATGTCCCCTCAGACGCCGTTTTCCCACAGGCAGCCCGTGACTACTCGGATGCCTCAAGCACCGTGCAAGCTGGAGAACGGATTCAAGTTTTTAAACAGTTGCTTTTTTAAGCTTCTGGTGTGAAACAAAGTTCAGATCCTTCACAACTGGTAGGAAAAGATATTATTGCCTGGAACCATGCCCAGAAAAACTCAAAGCTGAGCTTCCTCCTGCCTGTGCTGGCTGCCAGCTCCCAGCGCTCCACCGTGATGCCATCTGGTGCCTACAGGCAGAATGGCCAGGGCTTCTCCTGGGCAGAGTTTGGGAGATGTTCAGGGGGGTATCAACAGTCCCCAGGCAATAATTCACAGCATTTGCTCTGCTGGAAGATTAACATTGCCCTTGCACTGCACCAGTGTGTCTGAATGCCTCAGGCTGGGCTGCAAGGAGAACATGGGTAAGAGTCACACCCAATTTTGCTGTTGCCTCCCCTGGATGGGGATTTGCAGTGTTGCACTGCAGATATCCCTGCTGCCAGAGAGCTGCCCTGGCACAGCATGTGGCCCCGGAGCAGCTGCCCATCCCACAGCCACACACCAGTGGTCCTGAAGGGGCTGTAAAGCACCCTTCTGAAGAGCAAATAAATTAGTTGACTTCATAAAGAAAAGCAGGGAGCAAAGTATCCTCCTTCCCTCAGAGAAATGAGACTGATTATGAGGTAGGTGGGCTTTGGAGGACCTGACAGCGGCAGCTTTGTGTGGGGCGTTCCTCAGGCTGTGGCTGGTGCAGGGGGTGGCCAGTGGCCAGCAGACCCTGTGCCAGGACAGTGGCCACAGGCGAGCTGCTCTGACTGGCCCTGTCACCCCTCAGGATGCCAGCACTTCACAGGCCCCTCCCCTGTACTGGGTGCTGCAGCAGGCATAGCTGGAGACATGCCAGTCCTGGGAGAACCCAGAATTCCCTTCAATTTAGCCCATTTTGCCATCTCCAAAGCAATACAACAGGAAATAAACTCGGCACCGTTTTGGAGATCTTGCAGGATGCTGTTTCCCAGCATCCCTGGGGATCATTGAGACCTGCCACTTGATTTACAGTGGATAAAACCAGTTTGTCCCCACCACCAGTACACTATTGCTTGGACAGCATGCCGGTAAGTCCTGCTGTACCCCAGAAACACACTCCTTCCTTCACCACGCTCTGCAAATATTTCCTACCACAGGCCAGGGAAAGTGGAGGAGAGGGGTGGTTGGGTCAGAAGCACGGTGCCTGCCGTGAGCACCAGCAATGCTGGATGCACAGAAACCAAAACAGATCTCCAGGGAGGAAAGGGGAAACACAAGGCAAGATGTTTTCCAAACAATTCACAGGGAGCATCTGAGCCTAAAGCAAACACACAAACTTACTGAGTATAGCCACCAGCATGAAATAATGTAGGAGGAGGAGATGTTCATCCCTACAGCTTTTTTTTTCAGTCCCGGGAAAAAGGTACATTTTTAACATGGAAAAGGTGCTTGAAATCCTGCCGTAGCTCCTGTGGGAGGCCAAGTGTCCATCCAGCTGCATTTCAGGGCTGAGTGACTGATCCCTGAGAAGCGCCGGGCAGCTTTATTTCCTGGTGCACATTGCCACCTCGTGGCTTTTCTCCAACTTCCAGAAGAGGCTGCAGGAGTCAGAGCTGCACATGGAAAGTTGTTTGGAAATACTTCCATTTGTTCCATCACAACCTGCAGATGCAGAATGACCAGGCTCTGAAATAACACTGGTTATGGTTATAGAGCTCAGCCTCGGCAATGTTTTCCCCGGTTCCAGTTTGTATTGTCTGACATTATGGTAGGACATAGAATCAGGCAAGTAAAGAATTTTACATAGAAAAATTATAAGTAATTAATTAAACCCCCCAGCAACTGCATCTTCCACATTTCTCCTGTTCCTCTGCTAATTCCTGGGGAAGTTAAACAGGTATGTTAGCTGCATAATTATTTGTTTGCAGAGGAGGTTGACACTGGTTTACAGAGTACAGACAACCATGTAATTCCTCTGTAGCTACATGGTAATTATTGCACTATTATAGAGTAATTAAACATGCAAATAAGCATTAAACCAAGGGGTCTGTATGGTTGCTGCCAACAACCACAGGACAGAAAATCAATAGTAAATCAAATTATAGTGTATTACAGCAGTACCAGCTATAGCAGGTAGTTAAAGAGCATCATCTTTTACATTCCAAGCCATTTTTGTAGCTTTTCTGGCTGCACAAGTGTCCGGCCTAATGACCCAGGAGAGATCTAATTTTGCAAGTTGTCTGTCTGGGTTAATCATTTTGCCATCCCATTATGCCTTTCCTTTTCCTGAGGATGGGAACAAATCCATCACTGATTCTGAGACTGGTACAAACCCTCCAGAGAAGAGCTCTCTGGAGCTCGGTAACACATGAGCCTGGCTTTGCCCCAGTCAGTTTCTTTAAGAGATAAATCTGAATATGAACATACCCCTGTCCAGCTGTGAGGTCGCTGCCCTAAACACAAAGTTCTTTGCTGCACATCAAAGCCAAAATGTTCACAACATCCCTCAAGCCTGAGCTACAACAAGACCTCGGACCGTGTGCATGGGTAGGACTTGACAAACTCAAATCTCAGGTTCATTTTTGTCCAGAGATTCTCCTCCTGCCTTTTTTAATTTTGTGAATGCTTGAGCACAACCTACCCCTAAAATTAGTAGGGGTGTGTATGAAAGAGAGATCACAACACACACTGGGACAGAGAAGCTTCCCCAAGTAAATCAGTTGTATTTTTACTCCAAGTTTGCACCCAAGCCTGTGAGCCAAGGAGGCTCAGAAGGACCTACACCTTTAACATCCTTTCCTAGGGGTGGCTCCTGCAGGCACTGCAGCCCCGGGGGGAATCGCAGGGATCTTTGCCCTATCATGCTTATTGAAAGGAATATCTGCTCCAAAATAGCAGCTCCCTCAATTTAGTCAGCAACTTCCACTGCAGAAGCATCTCTGCTATGCCCTGGCTGTGAACAGTGACGCAGCTCTTGCACTAGTCCAAAATGCACAAAACCAGACTTGAGGCAAGCTGGCATGAGCTGAGGCCACCGCATTTTCCATAATGACTTGACACACATGCCAAGCTTTTCCAGCCGTGGCTCTTAACGTTTGACAAATAAAATACCATAAACCATTTACACCTAGGGCAAAAATAATGCACTTTCCATCTTCTTTTGTCCCCTCCAGTGGGCCCGTTGCAGGGCTCAATCCCACACCTGCTGCAAACCAGGGGAAGCTTTGCCTCCATCCCAGGGGAACCTGGATCAGGGCTCAACATAAAGGCAGGAACTAATGAAAGCCATTTCCCTTGCAGTTGTCTGCAATAAGCTGTTCCTCACAACAGTTGCCCCTCCTGACGCTGTGCTGCCATTGCCAAGGCACAGGCACTCGGTTAAACCTTGTTCAGAAACCCTAGCACAATTTTAGATATTTATACATATTCATTCCCAGTGACCAGCTGAAACAGACACGTTTATTTTGACCATAGACAGACTTTGAGATGCATACCAAGGCTCTTCTGACCCTTGGTTGCCTTGCTCTGTTTCCAAACACAGAAATCCTGCATGGTTTAAAAGCAGACTCTTACTACCTTTAATGCATATATTTGTTAAGGCAGCAACCATAATCACAGCCACTGTTACCCTTCCCTTGCTCTGCCCCCTCACTTAGCAACCAGTCTGAGTTCTGCCAGAATTATTCTTGGCCTGCCAAGGAAACTATTTCTGTTCCCTGAATTTCATTTCCTAGCAGAGTTTAATTTATATTTTGATGCTTTCTGGTTGTCATGAAAACCCTCTTTCCCCTGCTAATGACAAGGTAATCTGCAGCCTCCTGCTCCCACTCTGCAGATCCCAGCTTCTACCTCCATCCCTGGGACCGCACCCATGGCTTGCTGAGGATCACTCACTTGTCAGCCTATGTGCCATAAAACCATCTTTTCAGATTTCACCCATTGGCATCTCACAGGAGACTTCTCAGGAGAAAGGAGTTTTCCTGCCTCTACACTGAGGACAAATCCATGCAGCTGGAGCTCCCTGCAGAGGGAGCAGGCTCTCCATCCCATCACAGCCGGGGATGTGAGTGGAAATCCCACCTTTCAGATGAGCACATGGCATCTGTCAGCAAACTTACTTGCCGTCCCTTGCCAGCTCCATCAGGGTAGCTTGCTCTTTGTGTACTAAACAGAATTCTTGACTCAGGCTCCAGGTTCCCTAAATCAGCACCACTGGTATGGGCCACACCTGCAGATGGGAAATAACTTTCCCACACTGCTAAACTTTTCTAGAATATTGGCCAAGCAGTGCTGGAAACAAGAACTTTGTGCCAAGGGACTTAGAGGAGGTCAGACTATTGCATTGCTCCTCCCAGGGCATCCTGCTCCAGCCTATGCTAGTTCTTGTAGATACCCACAAGAAAGGAGGGAGCTCCTGAAGGCAGGTAGGTATTTTACCTCTCACACCCCCAGTACAGGACCCCTGAGTCAGAGCAGTACTGCAGGGACCTCCCGCACCCTGCAGTTACCCATGAGGTCCACCTGCATCCTGCTCTCCACAGCTCATGGTGGGTCACTCCCAGGAAAAGACCAGGCCTTGCCAGTGGCATCACTGGTGATGCCAGCAGGTGCCAAACGGATTTATACCTTTCCAGCTGCCAAGAAGAAGGAAACATCTCTGTAATGTGAGCCCAGCACACGCCACGCATGAGTGCTTGCAGCAAGCAGGGTACACGGGCACATGGCAGGACCTGCTTTTATCAGGTCTTTACCTGCTTTTTACACCAAAGCAGCTCCTCCACAGGCTCCTGAGCAGCTCCTGAGGACCTGCTCCCAGCACTCCAGGCTTCTCTACTGCTCCTTTGTGCCTTAGGGCCCTTCAGAGCACACCAACCCCAGCCCTGGGTTTTGCCCCTCTGCCTCCTCTCCAGGTAACAAGGAATGCTGGCAAAGCCAGGGCAGAGCAGGCAGTGCTGCAGCATGTTCCCCTCAAATACAGCTTTCCCTACACGGGGTGCAGCTGGGCAGTGCATGCGAATAATTTGTCAAACACTGAACTGGAGCTGTGGATAAGAATCATGCTTTTTGTACAGAAAATTGAAAATGAAATAGTGCCTAGAACTGCAGCTATTACACGGCACATTATCTTGGAGGGCTTTGGTGTAATTTAGATAAAACACCATATCTCTGATTTCAGAAATGTCAACATCATTCTAAATGTACATGTGTTTTTCCATCCGTTTCCTGTGAAGACTTAGAACTCCACGAGCATCTCTCTCTCTTGTTCTCTCAATTTTCTTTTTAAATTGGCAAATGAGTATTCCATCTTTCAAAATTTCAGGTACATTGTTATATGTGGGAAAAGTGCGTGTTCAGAGATGGCCCTGAATGGCTCCATTATGGATCTCATCAGCTGTGACACGCTTTCTGAAATAAAATCTATGCATTTGGATGAAACAGAAAAAATTAATACCAGAACAAGGATGAACTGTTTCACTTCTCTCCTGTGCCCCTCATATTCATGTTGCACTTCATCCCTAGTGCTCTGCACCTTTTCTTCAAACCTCCTTCAAAGAGGAAAACACATAAACTGCAATAGAGAAAATTCCATTCAAGCACACAAATCCCCCTTTTTTTGGTGGCCCAGGTAATCTGCAGAGGCTGTGCAGGCTCCATCCTTGGACATATTCCAAAAGCCAACCAGGCACAGTCCTGAGCTCCCTACTCTGGGTGTCCCTGCCTGAGCTGATCCCCAGAGGCACCTGCTGGCACCACCCACGGTGTGGGCTCCTATTTCATTGTAAATTCATCGGAAAATGTGTACAATCAACATGAATTTTATCTGGTTCTTGCCATCTCCAACCTCTGATCAGGTTTCAAGAGTGTCTTACACTCTCCTGTTAATTGTCCTCCAATGGCTTCACACTGTTGACCTGGGAGAGGGGAAAACAGGGCTGGCACAAAAAGCCACGGGGATGTGCCTCCTGCAAATGCCAGAAAGACAAGAACGAGGAAGGGAGGGTCAGGCAAGGAGGCTCTGCTGCCGTGGCTGCTGCACCTCCAGCACCACCAGGCTTGGCTCTGCTTGACTTTACCTGAATCAGCAGCTGGACAAAAGGAACAGGGTTTTCCCCCAGCACATTTACATTCTCATTTAATTCTCAGCAGCCCCTCTTTTCCCGACCCGGGAGCTGGAGCACACAGCCTAGGCTGCATGAAATTCCCACGCACTGTGCAGGAGGGTTGTGGCAGACTCTTATCCTAGTTAAAATGCCCTAGGAGTGGATAAAGGTGCAGATCCCCACCACATGGATGTTTGCAGTGACACCTGAGTACCCCAAGGACTTGTGGCTGCCCACCACTCTCAACAGTGTATGACATGAATAAATAAAGACATTTCTAATTAGATTAAGGCTGATCAAAAATACATAATGAATTTCCATTCTTCTTTTCTACAAAGCCAAACGCTTTGTGAGATGAATGCCATCACCATCTAAGCCTTCAGCAACTCCTTACATTAAGCCTTGCCACTTGCCACTTCCAAAGTGCCGTGGACAGTTCTGGGCACTGAGGCCATCGCTGCCAGCTCTGGGCACCTTCGCTCACCACTCCTGCACACACACATGGAATCAACCCAGGGAATGTTTATAGGGATGCAAGTCTGCAGCTTCAATTTACAAGTTCATTAACAGTGTCCCTGCAAAGATCAGTTTTTTCAGTTGGAGCCCTAATTAGCAATGAATTCTCATTATTTTTCATTGAAATCCCAAAGCAGCTTTGGCACATTCTCTTTGTTCTCTTGAAAATAGGGAAGTGGAGAAGCGTAAGGAAGATAAAGACACAGCTGATGATATACTGGGGGGTGTTTTCTCCTTGAGCCATTCTTCCACTTTAATATATTTTGCAGCAATTTTCCTTATTATTTAAGATTTGAAGAAATATCTATTTCTATAAATAAGCACTAATGCCACTGTTGGCTGCCCCCCCTACCCTTCTCAGAAGGACGTGTCCCTAGGATAAGGCGCACCCTGTGATGAGGTTGGCTCTTCATTCTGTGCTCAAGCAAAGCCTCCATCGATGTCCAGAGGCATTTTCCAAGTGTGGGGGCACGAATCCAAACGATGGCCATGAGAAACAGCCAAGCACCCCCTGACTGCAGCGCAGCAGCTCTGAGAGGGAAATGTTAATCGGGGGAGAGCTTTGCCAAAGCTTTCATTAGCACCGATGAGGTCAGGGCCTGGAGCAGGCAGCTGGCACTGGCACTGTTTCCTGGCAGCTCCAAGGATCAGCTCAGGCTCAGGCAGAGGTGGCTCCGAAGGTGATGGGCTCTCAGAGGCTGTCTGAGCAATGCCCCCAGATTTACTGCGCTGTGCTTGTCAGGCCCTCACTCTCATTCCTCCAGAGATGTAAACACAAAGTATCAAGGAACTATAAATCTAATTTTTCCTTGGGTTTGGGCCCTTTCATGGCCCAAGCGCTTTGGAAGGGCCACAGTAGGAAAATAATCAGTCCCAGTAAATTTGATCACTCCTTTTTAGTGCAGCTAATAAGCAAATAATGGAACATAGACATCAATTTTCCCCACAGAAGAACAGTGCAGCACCTGTGGCATCTCTCCCTCATCCAACCTGCACTGCATCCACTCCTGGCTGGAGTCGTGTGGCATCACAGGGACACCTCCTCCTGGCAGGGCATTGAGGAGCACAGGCACAGAAAGAAATGGGCACCCTGTGTCCACCCTGGTGACAAGCAGAACTCGGCACTGGGGGAAAGGACTTGGGCTGTTGGACTGTGCTGGTGTCTGCTCCAAATCCAGACATGTTTTGGGCTCTTGGCAAATTCTGATTGTTTTTTGCCAGAGAGATGGATAATCATCACATTGTTTCCACAGTCATTCTACAAATTATTTTGATAATAAGGGACCTCCTGTGACATTAAGTACATTTTAATTACAACATTGTCTGTAATGCATATATCTAATTGCAAATAATTATTTTATCATATTTTGTCTGTAGGCCTGTTAGATGCATCAGATATTATCTTCTGACTCAGTGGTATAGGT
The DNA here is from genome assembly GCA_013399945.1 of Ploceus nigricollis. Lineage (NCBI taxonomy): Eukaryota > Metazoa > Chordata > Aves > Passeriformes > Ploceidae > Ploceus > Ploceus nigricollis. Next base: position 156,108 of record VXBC01001516.1, read on the forward strand.
TAATTAAAATTTCTCTTTTAATACTGTTTCAAAGCTAACCACATAATTTCATCTGAACACCAGCTGTGTCAGTAAAAAATTATTTTTTGTTATGTTTTGTCATGCTTGTCCATGGAGGAAAACCCGAGCTATTTCTGCAGGCTGTAATTACTGCACTGCTTTCTGCAGTCGTTCATTTGCAAAGGAAGAAAAGAAGGAAGAATGTGTGGAACATCAGTGGCCAGTGGTTGCTTTGTGTGTTACTGGTTCATTTTGAAGGATTTTTTGTTCTCCTTCTCATGTACAAAAAGTATTTGAGATCTTCTCTTCAGAAGGAGAATTGAAGATACCACACAGCCTGGTTTGTCAGAATAAACTGCACTCAGGGCTAAGACAATCAGAGTGGTCATTCTGGGTGTTAACAAAGCCCCGCTTAAGGGCGATCCCAGTCAGCTGCTTCCTTCCTCATTTATTTTTCCTCTGAGTGATAAAGACCCAACACAACAAGATGAGAGAAAATGAAAGTATGAACATAATGTTCAGTCAAAGAAAAAAAAGAGTTTAGGTTAAATACATAGCAATATAAATCCAAGAAAGCCGAGGAGGGGACAAGCGGAAAACAAAGACTCTTTCTGCAGGTGGCAGGACCCTTCCTCTGTAACTTGCAGGAACAAGTGACCCTTATTTCACCCTCTGAGCATCATTTGCTAGGACCAGAAGTGTTTCTGTAAGCCTGCCCATCAGCATCTCAGCGCTGTTTCAGACCCCACACACTGTGCCCATGTGTTCAGAGCCAGCCCTGGGGACACGGCCGGCAGGGACAGGGTTAAGAGCGTCCCCAAAGGAGGGGAATGGGGCTCTACCTTACCAGGCCAGAGGTGATCACTGCCAGGAGGAAATTGCTGCTGCAGCTCCACCGAGATCACAAGTGACCTTTCCTCTTGGAAAGGGGTGAAGTAAACAACACTTATCTCGGATTTAATGTGGTTGAGACAAGCAGCACTTTATCTCTGTTCCACGTCACAAGGAGCAGGGAAGCACAGGGATGATTTTCCTGTTTTTACTGCATAAGCCAACCCTCAGCCCAGTCTCAAGTTGAGCTGAAACATTTCCTCATGGAAAGATCTTGGTTGGAGCAGTAGGTTATGGGCTTGCACAACGTCCCACAAACTTCTTTGCGCAGTTCAACCTTTGGCAAAGGCACTCTGAGCTCTCCTTAGTGGGTTGATATTATTACTCCATGAAATTTTCACATCCTCCATACCGTTTCCTTTAGGAAGGTATCAGGGGACATGCAATCCCTGTTCTTTCTATTTTGGAATTTTTTCCATCAAAAGACATAAATCCTTCCCTTTCCCCCTCTACACAGTTGGAGATTCTGGCAGAAGGAAATCTGACAGGGTTTTTTGACAGTGGATTGCTCCTGTCTTTCATTTTTACTATAAGAACGACATCTGACTGCCTCATATGCTGCAATGGGTGGAAATTTTCCACTATGTTTTTCCCAAATAAAACTCCACAGGCCAAGGGACAGTGAGAACTCCTTTGGGTGCCAAATGAGAAGGGCTGGAGGACACCCTCAGTGAGGGTTAAATGGATGAGGCACCTTTGCTTCCATAAACTCCAAACCTTTGCCAAAGCTGATCCACGGATAGCAGATCGCAGGATCCAGACTTAGAGGAAATCAGGCATTTAGCAGAAATTCAGCGCTTACTGTGTGGTTTGAGCCTGAAGCAGAGCTTTGCAGGAGCAGGGGTCCACGGCCCTACAGGAACACTGTTAGGAAAATAACCCCTCAAACCCAGAGCCCACTGGAAAAGTCTTTTCCAGACGCTTAGTCATACCAGGGCAGAGAGGGCAGAGCCTCATTTCCTTACGCAGCATGCTGGCACAGCACCAAAGCTCTGCCAAGTCCCTGCACCTGAGCCAGGAAGCATCCAGGGAGCTGATTCCAATGCAGGGAGAAGCAGCTTGGGCACCTTAATGGGTGTGTTGGACCAAGGATACGCAAGAGGACACAAAACCAACTTTCGAAAAACAATTTGAAACATTTGGTTTGAAGGACAGAAAGTCAGTACTAGCATTCCATGCTAAGGAAACCATTACCTCACCTGTAGCTTGTTCAGGAGGCAAGTCTCCTGTGTTTACTTTTCCCCTAACCTTTTTTCCTGGGCTCAGTATAAAGTGTTATATTGACACAAGCAAGCAGAGAAGTTCCGTAATTTAATCTCTGCCATTAAAATTTCAGGCTCCACGGGAAAAGAAACCCTGCCTGTTCATCAGGTCCAGTGAAATTCAGGTGGCAGCCGGTGTCACATTTCCACAAACTCCACAAACTGCAGCACCAGGCTGCTGCCAGGATGGGGGGGAGGAAGGAAGGGCATGAGCCGTGCAATTCAGGGAGAGCGTGGTGGCCCGCGGTGCAAATACATATTAATAATTCAGGCCATTCTATTTTGGACTGGGAATGTGCTGCCCCTCACCTGTACTGCTTAAGGCAATGCCTGAAATAGAAAGTCCCATAGGAGCAGCCCGGAGGGCAGTGCCAGCAGCCTGGCGGGGCGGGCACTGCAGGGACAGCTTTTGCAAGGTCAGCCCTTCCCTTTGGTCAGTGAGTCTTGGCTGAGCTACGACACCCTAGAACTCTCCCCCAGACTGATGGATGCTTGTCTTCCTCCCGTGGGCCCAGCCAGGCAGGCAGGGCCCTGCATGAGGAGGGATTTTCCCAAAGAATACTGGACCCCTGCCCAGCGCTGCCGTGCTGGTGCTGGTACTGTCACCTCCCTCAGGACACCACACAATGCTAGGGACTTTAACAATTCAGTTCTGCCACAAGTGATTACTGCTCTGTTGCCTGAAGGGACTGCTTTATATAGATTTTACCTCAGATCCTGAAAGCGGAATGGCCAAATCTCTTTCAGGAAATTATTCTACCTTAAGCACTGGCTTTCAGAAATGCATCATCTGACTTTCTGGGAAATTGAAAATGTTATATTGGTAGAAAACACAAGTCACAGGACTTCACAAGTGGTTCTCTGGCACAGGCTGAAGTCACTGCTGCAGGTTTACTGGCATTCTCTGGCATGTGCTGTCCTACACCAGCTCCTAAGTGAATAATTTGAAAAGTTGTATTTGATGATGTTTGAACTCAAAGGGAGAGCAAGGACTGTCCTAGAGCACTGTGATTCCAGGCATGGCATCTCTGTTCCCTGGAGCTTTTCACAGGCAGAATTTCTGGCACACCTCAAACCACTGAGTGCCTAAAGCTATGCAGTTTGGTGCTAAGCACCATAGTGATGCCCTGCTTATCACACAAGTTATCAGACATCAGAGCAGCTGTATCACCACAATTCCTGAATCTGCAATGGCTCCTTTTTTAACAAAGCAGAACATGACAAAAACGTGGAACAATCAGAAACTGCTAGAAGAGACAAACTGGAAGCTGTTAATTTTGTAAATCAATTAAAATAAAAGAGAAGGAAAGAAAATAAACAAGAACAAGCCAAGACTTTAGCCATGTGCTTCCTCAGCCAACTGCAGAAATTGATTTGTGCCAATGGGAGAGCCAGAACAGCCCAATACACTCTCCTCAGGAAGCTGCTGATGCTGAAATCACATTAAATGACCCAAAATTTGAGACAATTGTTGGGGAATGACAACTGCTCCAGAAGGAGACGGTTTGTCATGGTGTGATGGGAAGGGTATGCAACAGGAATTACCAGTGAAGGGAAGAGTGTGCAATAGGAATTACCTGTGATAGGAAGGGCGTGCAACTGGAATTACTGTAAGCCTGAGCCAGGCTCCAAGGCAAGGGATGATGTGACAGCAGCAAATTTTCTGTGGCTGACTCCAAGCATTCAGCCTTTCTGTGTAAGAAAAAGGATTAATCAGTTTTTTCATTTTCAATGCTGGGCATCATCACTACCCACCTTCCTGACTCCAACAACTGATTTCTCACTTCTTCCCACAGGATTTGGTGGCACAGCCAGCCCTTGCTCTGCCCCTTCCAGAATCCAGCTGTGCTGCAGAGGGGGAGAGCTGTGCCATGCTCAAAAGCAGGGCGTGCAGGGGCACTGTCTGCAGCCCTCTCTTCCAGCCTGCTTCTTTATTTATGTATTTATTTGTCCACTGCAGCTTCCACGCAGAGCCTTTCCCTGCTCCTGCATGCACGGGGCCATCCCAGGGCTGGAGGAGCTGGGACTGCCCCGTCCCCAGTGGGATGTGTTTAGGGCTTGTTGACCTGTTGCTCCGGTGACCTCAGGCCTCTGCAGCAGAAACGATTGCTGAGAGGGCTCAGAGGAAGTGAGATGTGGCAGTGCCGTGTTTTCTGCTTCTAACAATAGTAATTCCGGTGACATTTTATTTTCTGCACCAATTCATGGCTGAAAAAACAATGTCTATGTGATGCATAAATCGATTTTTAAGTAATTTTGTTAAAAACTACTAAGCATATATGCAAGCCATTACCCTGAAACCCCTTGTTTTCTTTTTTAGGACCACAGCCTGCTTTGAAACTTACTAGAATTTATTTTTTTACCCAGGAATTTTACTGAGAGCATCTGAGGGCCTTTAACTGAAACCCTGCTGTCTTCCGCTTCTGGGATGGATTGTGTTTTTGTTGCGTAACTAAGAGCCTGCTCTTTTCCCTTCCCTGTGTGTAAAGACAGCACGTATTATTTATATACTTCTATAATTATATACTTACAGTACAAGTGATTATTCAAAACCTGAATGTTTTCCAGTGGAGATCTGCATTGAATATCACAGGGAGAATTTTTTCCCTGTGAAGATGGGGTGGCCCCAGCTCAGGTTGCCCAAAGCAGCTGTGGCTGCCCCTGGATCCCTGGAAGTGTNCTTGCCCGCCGTGCCGCCGGTATGTTCTCCAGGAAGAGCCACGCCGACGTCAGGAAATCCACGCAGAAGGCGCTGGACCCCAAGCGGGACGTGCTGACCCGCCTGAAGCACCTCCGCGCGCTGCTGGGTGAGCGGGGGCTGGGCGCGGGGGGACCCGACGCGGGGCCCTGAGCCTCTCGTGGGGTGCCCGGGCAGAGCCGCGGCCGGGTCTGTGAGCGCTGCTCGCCCTCCGCTGCGGTATCCGGGGAGACAGCAGCGAGCCCGAAGTAGCAGCTCTCCGTGCTGTGGGCAGAGAGCCTCCACACCCAGCCCCGGGCTCATGAGCGGCTCCCCGGGCTCTCTCCGCCGCAGAGGCAGCCCCGGTGCGCGCCCTGCGTGGGGCGCTGCGGGAGAAAGTTTGGGGTGCCCGGGGGGACTCGNAAGGTCCTTCCTACCCAGACCTGTGGTTCAGTGATTCCATTGCAAATCAAGAGCCTACCTAGGAGCCAGCTCCCTACGGCGCCTCCATTCCAGGTTCCCTGCCCGGGGCATTCCCNGGGCTGGGCGCGGGGGGACCCGACGCGGGGCCCTGAGCCTCTCGGGGGGTGCCCGGGCAGAGCCGCGGCCGGGTCTGTGAGCGCTGCTCGCCCTCCGCTGCGGTATCCGGGGAGACAGCAGCGAGCCCGAAGTAGCAGCTCTCCGTGCTGTGGGCAGAGAGCCTCCACACCCAGCCCCGGGCTCATGAGCGGCTCCCCGGGCTCTCTCCGCCGCAGAGGCAGCCCCGGTGCGCGCCCTGCGTGGGGCGCTGCGGGAGAAAGTTTGGGGTGCCCGGGGGGACTCGAGCGTGCCGGTGTCCCGGGGCTCGCGTTGGGCTGGGCGCGAAACCGGGGGAAATGCGCAGCCCTGGTCAGTTTCGGAGACGCGCTCGCAGGAACTCTGCTCTTGTCAATAACATCAACTCGGGGCTCTTTGTTGGGTGTTTAAACTCTGAGAGAAGTCACGGTGTGGTGTTTTGTGGTGACTCCATGTTTGGGGCAAGGCTGGACGTGTCTAGGGGCGCCTTGCAGCTGGCGGCTTCCACCCTCATCATCGTGGAAAGCCGCCGAGGAGTTTCAGCTGTGAGCCGCGGTTCCGGGAGGGTTTGGGTGGCCTCTGTTCGCTGTTCAAATGCGGCAGGAGCAGGGTCTCGTGAGGGGAAGAGGCTGTGCCCGGATGGTGCTTTACGGGCCCCTGCTGATTTCCAGGTGATGCCGGTTCGTTCCAGGTGCGAGCGATCATCGCCGATGTGCCTGCCGCACTTGTTCCTTGGGATCTGCCCAGGAGCTGACTGGGAGCAGCCGCTTGGGGGACAGAGCGCCGGGTAGATTTGGCCTGGTGTCACGCTGTTGCGGTCGATGACTTCTTAAAGGTGTTTGTGGGCGCTGGTTTCAGGTGAAGGCTGTTGCAGAGCCGGAGGGTTGGCAGGGGCTGTGATGTGTCCAGCTGCCTGGCGGGTCAGTGCAAGCACTGTCCGAGCGGCTCTGGGTATGCTCCCGATATGTCTGCTCATGGCAACACTGGTGCAAACATTAGAGGTAGCACGGGAGAGGCTTCTGGAAGATACTCTCTTGATAGATACCCTTGCCAGGGTGTCTTCTGTAGTACTGTTCAGCACGGAAAAAAACTCCACACGTGGGAGCTGGAAAAAAAAACAAAACTCCAGCATGTAAAGCTTTTGGTATAAAGGCTCAAAAGTAGTTAGATTTCTTTTTTTTCCTTCTCCCCAGATGCGTCTCTCCTTGCCCTGACCAGGGGTAGGAATGTGTGTGTCTGTTACTCCAGCTGCTTCCCTCGGGCCGCTGTGCCACACGTTCTCCAAATAGCTGTTCCTGTTTCCCTGGGAGATGCCAACTCCTCTTCCTTTGTTAGTTTAAATCACAGGAATTTAATTGTAAACAAAATGTCAGTTACTCTTCTGTGATCCCACTGGTGCAGGAGGATACAGATCAGAGGGAAGATGATCATAGGGGAGGGATGAGCAAAAGGAATGTGTGTTTCCATAAATAAAGGCTCGTGTGAGCTTTGGATTGCTTCAGGTCCCTTAGTGGCACCCGTGCAAGTTTGTCCAGTGCCCAAAGTGAAAGAAAAGATTCCACGTAAGTTGGTGCTGGTTATGACATCTCTCAAGCCTCCAATGGCTTTTAGGGATCCGAGTTCCAGCTCTGTGGCACGCTCTGTCCACATGGCGGGACAAAACGCTACCCAGATCAATAGCAGGACTTAAAAGTGGGTGTTCAGGTGTGTTTGAGAACAAACCAGAACATTTCCCTTATTTCTTTATTGCTATGGAGATGTAATCATGGCCAGAACTTCTGTTAAGTTGGTAAAGTTCTAAATACAGTTTGTGGAAGTGCCAGTAGTGTGGCCTTTTTTTTTTAAGATAGACTTAAAAAGTAACGGCCTGACAAAGAGTGGTGATGTACAGATTTGGCTCTTCCCCCCTGCCTGGCCACAAATGAAGCCTCTGCTCTTTCCCAGAGTGGTTTCTGTGGGACTTCTGTAGGACAAAAATGGATTGCTGCACCTTAAGATTTTTTTCTGTGGCTCTTCTTGGGTAAAAACATCCTTTTTATATTGCAACTTCTCTTCCAATAGTATTTTCTCCTTGGGCACAGGAGTCAGAAATGCTGCTGCTAACAGATGTGGGATGCTGCTTTGTCCAATGCTTTCAGTCTTTTCTCTGTTGAGCTGTGGGCAAATATGCGGGAGACACACAGAGTTAAGACTAAATGTGAAATTTGTAAGGTTACCTAATGCAATCCTTAATTGTTGCCTTTAAAACATACCCTTTAGGAAAGCCCATGCTTTCCATGGAACTGCCTTGATCAGAGATGGGATAACAAAGAAGAGTAGAGGGGTTTTGGTTCTGGCACTGCTTGGCCTCGTGGCTATTGCAGGACCAATACTGGCTGGGTAGAAACTTTCATTTACAGACAGGGGATGTGTGCAGACTTCTTGCTGAATTCAGGACTGGGATTGTTCTGTAGAGCTTGCGTGACATTTGAGGTGTTAACATTATTTTGGAAGTTGTTCCAGTTGGAGGGGTGTTCTGGTAATGGGTTCTTTCATGCTGACATACTTTTTTTGAAGATAAGTAAGAATTGTACATTATTTCTGGGGTGAGGCTGGTCATAAAAGTTTATCATTAACCAGGGTGTGGCTGCAAAATTCTCTTCATCTCCTTTAATTTTTCAAGTACTTGAGGATTAAGAGAGCTTTAAGAAAATAGCGTAAAGTGACTTTGGAAGTTCATGGAATTAAGGGATGATTTCTAACAGGTGACTGTGATAACATTTGGCAGTCAACAGGAAAATAAAAGGCAAGTCCATGTGCTAAGGACAGTCTTAGTGTCCTCTCTGGGCTTTTTTTTAGTATGAGGAGGAGCAATGAGAGTTTGGCAATAGACTCAGGCTCTTACTAAGTGGTACCCAAGTGTTACCCTAAATTTTAAATTTAATAGTAAGGTGAGTCAGTGTGACTGACAGTTATCCAGTGAGCCAACATGTCCTGTTTATAGGGAAGAAATAGGGTGTGACCCTCGGGAGTGTCTCACTCTTTCCTGAGTGTTGCTGCAGCAGCTACTGTCAGGTGTTAGCTAGGCTTGTGAGTTTATCCTGTATGGGAATGGGGGAAATTACTTGGGTTTGGGATGGCTGCTGGTGCTCGCCTGAGGGGTGAGTGCTGGATGCCTGTGTGCAGCTGCAGTAACCTGGGAGCTGTCTGGGAGTAAATATAAAAATAAAATTTCTGTAGTTCAGCCCCAAATTCCTGTGGTTCAGCCCCAAGCTTGCTGTCTTATTTCCTGGGGTGCTTCTAAATACTCCTTCAGTCAGTACATTTCCCCAAAGTCAGGATTTTATCTTGTTATCTCAAGTGATAAATGGCGCAGGAAACTTTCCCCGATGTTTTCCATGTAAGAAACAGGAATGAGCCATACCCTGCTGCAAGTTAAACACTTCTCTGAGAAAGGGCTGTGGCTATAGGGATGCAGCTCAAATCACACTCACCACAAGATGCCACATTTAGAAAAAAGGAGTATTTGCTTTTTTGGTGAAGCAGTTCCTTTCTCTTCCCTTCGCAATTTAGAGGGAAAGTTTCCTTTTTGTTTAGATTTTAATGACCTCATTCCCTCATATGAAATCCCTGTAAATGAAAGCCTTGTTTTCCCCTGGAGTTGTGTTTAACAGGATGCATTCATGGAGAGGAATAATTGCACTTAGCTTGCAAATTCAGACCAGTAGTTTGAAGGAAACAAATATCACGTTAAAGAGTTGCCCTGCTCTAATTGTTTCCATAGTACAAGCAGCCAAGCAGAGCCTTACTGCTGGAAAGGTACTAATTTAAATAAAAATCAGGTTGTCCAGGGCTAAAGTTATTCTTTCTTCCGTAGTTGTGGGATATTATTGAGCCTTCTTGCTGGAAACCGCTTTATTTTGGGTAACAAATGGGTTTCTTGCAAGGGAGGCTTCAATGAGGAGATGTGATACTAATTTTGGCCCTTCACCCTCTTCTGGGGGAAATGACACAATTTTCCTTGGCCAAATCAGTTGCAGTAAAGACCAAAGGGAGGAAATTAATGTGTGTTTAGCAAGTGTCAGGCTTAGAAAACAGTGGACTTTTTTCTTTATAGAAAATAAACTTATTTCAAATTTCAGACCCAGGTTAACACTTAGAAAGTGCTACATGCTCGAGTTGCCATTATTCTAAGAAATGAATTGAGAATATGTTGTTTTCTGGTTTGATCTGCTTGCCAGATGAATGCAAGAACTGAATTTGCATCCAAAAATCTTTGCTGGTGTTTTCCTCCAGCAGTACCTGTTTGTTTTGATGGTACAGAGGCCATTTGGTTATACAACTAAGACTCAACCCATCTTTTTTTTTTTTTNACCAAAGTGCCACTGCAGACTCTCATAAATTCAGTGAAATTCTTTGCAAGGATGGACTGACAGTGTAGTACAGAATACACAGTGAACTCACTAAAATAATTTTGTATTGCATTTATTTAGTTCTCTAATGCTAAATTTGCAGAATGCCTGAAATTCTTGTCTTTCTGCTCTTGTGTAATTGCTCTGTTCCTCTTTTCAGATATTGTGGATGGAAGTGACCTGAAGCAGTTTTTTGACAACAATTATTCTCAAATTTATTTTATATTCTATGAAAACTTCATAACACTGGAAAACAGCTTGAAACAAAAAGGTAAGTTTTAGAGTTTTTCCGGGAGCTGTTGGTCAGTGCTCCATAACTGTGCTCCAGGGCATTCCATTAAAGCCTGTCCAATGGTTGTCTAATCCTCAGTTATCTGTATTTACACTAATAGTTTCCTGCAGTACAGTGTGAGTATTAATCACTTTAATTTTATGGTAGCAGGAGAGATGAGCATGGAAAATCACTCTGAATGAGAGCAGCAGCTGATTGCATTTCTGGGTTCATTTCAGCATTTACATACCCATCCTCTCACCTTGCTCCAGGCTCCTGCAGCTCCCTCTGCTCAGCTGAGACACAGCCAGAGCAGAGAGAGGCATTGCAGCCTGGGCACAGCTTGCACTTGGGATCTTTATTTAAGATGAGAAATAAATTGAATGGCATCTTTGACTTCAGCTGAACAGCACCAGCCTCATTCTGCTGTCTTTTATTGTATGTTTCTGGCAAGCAATGTTGTTTTGTGTCTTGCAGGGAATAAATCACAAAGGGAGGAGCTGGACTCCATCCTCTTTCTTTTTGAAGTAAGTTTTCCATACCATGAAAACTAATTTGTATTTTAAATCTCACTGTCATTCTCTGCTTACTTAGTGCTTTGCAGTGAGGGGTGAAACCAGGTGTCAGTTGCCTGAGTTAAGAGATGTTATCAAAATGCCTTGAAAATCCAGCAAGAACACCTCTGTCCTGAGGATCTGGGAGCTGATGCTCTGAAAACAAGCCAGGGGTTTCGGTGGAATTTGGGAGCACTACTGCAACCAGTACTTACATTGGCTCTGTTAGGCTAAGGCTTTCACAAAGTCTGCTTTTCTGTTTTAATTAAACAAGAGTTTGCTCCTGTGTTTCATGGAGGGCCAGTTCAGAAGAGCAGCACTTTCCCCTCCTCTGTGTTTATTTTGCATGTGTCACAGCAGGAGGCTCTGCTCCCCTCACATGGAGGCATCTGTTATGGTTGCAGTGTTGGGTCTTGCAGCTCAAGGGAAATAAAAGGACAGGAGTTGTCAGCTACTGCACATCAGTTTGATCTGAGTGTGTGAAATGCTAATTTGGTTATTTTGGTTCAGTATAGCATCTTTCGCTTCCAGAAACATATCCTTCCCTCCTGCTCAGCACTGGCCATCAGACCATTGACAGTGTCTGGGGAAGAAATGTTACCTAGTTAACTTTTGCATAATCAAATTAGGATTGCTTTAATTTAAGCGAGAATACTCTGGCATAGATCATTTTCCAAGGTACCTCTTTGACTAGAGTTTTTACCTAAATGTATTTGGATGTGAGAAAATATCACTGGACCAGATGAAAGCCTGACACAAAAATATTCTTATAATGTACACTGAAATTCTCAGCTTAAGCTCTGCCTGTCTCTAGTCAAAAAGGTCTGGCAGTTAATTAGGTAAATAATTGGCCAGATTTCTCTCTTAAGGTTAAACACACATCATCTACTGATTTCTTTCTCTTTTCTTTATTTCTTTCTCCGTTACTCCAACTACTAACTTTTTACCTGAGTATTGCATCATAGAAATGTAATTTTTGTTTATATTTTGGGGTCTGTTTGGTAGGAAAAAGCCCTTCAAACTTTCAGTGGGACTCTAGAAATTTAAGCTAAAGGTTAATTGTTCTCAACTCCTCTCACTCCCTGTGAAACACCCCCCAGACCCTCAGAAGTCTGTGGCTTCATGGTTTTGCATTAATGAGTAGTTTGTAGTTGAAATGGTATTTATAGTGACAAGAAGAATGATGTTGCTTAGCCTAATGTGCCTGTTGTGGGAAAAATGGCCATGAGAATGATGACATGGAATCCTGGGGTTTTGTAATCTTGAATTCTCACTTTGCTGTCTCCCTTTTCCTCTTCTCCCTCATTTCCCCCTCATGAGACCGCATTTTCACCCTGAAATCCGAGTTGTGCTTTCTGCTCCTTGTGACATTAGCACGAGTTTGCTCTAGGGTTGTGCCCAAGGCAGTGGCAAAGAACGTGAGCTCATAAATTTGCCAGGACTGTTTGGGTAGGAGAAACTCTTCCTCCTCTTCCTCCTCCTCAGTGCCCAGCCCAGCAGAGAAGGTGTCACTGTGTAGCTGAGCAAGGCTGTGCCGGCTAATGGAAGCTTGTTAATACTCTGGGGCCTTGAATAAGGAATGACATTTCTGTGCCTGTGCCATTGAATAGGAAATAGCCAATGCTTGCTCATCCAGGTAGAGGGAATAACTGGGCCTTCCCAGGGCTTGGAAAGGGGTGGCCAATAACCACCCCTTAATATTCCTTAAAAGCAGTGGGAGAACTTGCTGTCTGAAGGAGAAAAAATCGATGGTTGTGTCTGAACCAGGGGCTGCTTGGGGTCCCAGTGGAGGAGAGCTGTGCAGCAGCCTGGTCACCCTGGGGGAGAGGAGATCCTTTCAGTGTTTGTATGGGATTTGGAGTGATTCCCTTTATGGTGGGGATCTGCTGGATTGAATGTGCAGTCCATGGATAGCTAACCCTGGGTGAGAACAGCCTGAGAGCATCAGCACAGGACAGGAGTCAGAAATGCCAAGTGATTGAAACATTCATACTGTAAGCCATAGGAAACAGAACTAATTGATTGTTAAGCTTTCCCTATTTAGTGTGATGTCAGTGGGAGCCAGGGGGATGCTGCATTTTCTGCTAATTAGCTAAATAGATAGTTACGTAGGATTAACAAATCCTGAGTCCCCATGCTGAGGGTTAACAGCTTAAAAATCAATAAAAATATTTATGAGGGAATTGCTGCCTTTGCCTTTCCTGAAGGTTTAGTGGGATTGTGCTGCTGTTGTGGAGTGACACCTAGTGTGTGTATTGGGCAGCAAAGCTTTTCCCACAAATCCTCTGGAAACTGACTTGGCTTGGTAGTAATTTATGGAAGTTCTAATTTTACACATAAGCTGCACAGCTTGGCCACACAGCAACAACTTCAAATAACATGTTACTCAAAGAAGAAATGTTAACCAGCAGGGAGGAATGCCAAGGGGTAACTGTTGCAATTAATACTGCAAAATGCTTGGCTCTAACTCTATAAGGTGCTTTGGCCTTGTCTTTTCCCAGATAGATATTTGTGATATGATTTGGCAGCAGTGCTGTTATTTTTCCCTGTTTCAGCTAAAAGCCCAAAATTATGTGGCACGCAACTTTTTTCTGCTGAGGTGTGGCGCTCTCTGTTTGCAGCGCATTTGCAGAACAGGTTGCTGTTGTTCCTCATGTCCCTGTTCCTTTTTGAGGGAGCAGCTCAAAACCTCAGATTTGAGAGCAGCTCTGAGCCCTGTGTGTCACAGACCTGCCAGGAGGTGCACTGTATTTACGTCCATTTTCTGGCACCAGTAACAGTATTGTTGGTTATATATATATATATCTGTTTGAAAGTTTGGGGTTTTTTTTTAATAATAAAGTGTTTTTTCTTTCTTGCAGCATCAGGTACTGATTCCTCTGACTCTGTGTTTTTTAATCTCTAATGAAGTAAAAGCAGATTGATGGTTTTGAGATACATAGATCAATTTCTTCCCGTTCTCTATAATTTTTCTTCATTAGTTAAGAACAGCCACATCTGTTGTGCTGATGGTGTCATAAAATTGATTCCACTGATCTAACAAGTTCACTGGATAAAATGTTTTACGCTCAGAATTTTTCAGATGTAGAAAAGCTTCCCCAAGTCTGTGTTTTGTGCACAGTTTGTGGTTTCTTGAGCCTGGTGCAGATGTGAATGCTGAGTCTCAAGCTCAGTAGAGTAACAAAGGGGCTTTTTTGTTTATAGCAGTAAAAGTGCTTATAGCTCTACTTTTCTACACATAGAAAATTACTTTTGGAACATTTACAGTTTGTTCTGCCATAATTCCAATGACATTGCTGCTAACCCTAACCCTATTCTTACAGCATTCTGTGGTAAATTCTAGCTATATGTTTCACATATTTTACTTCAGAGATCTTACTGTTTCTTGTTATGCCTGGGGCAGTGATAAGTGCCCTGTGTGCTTTGGGCAGACATTTTCCCTCAACAAATAACTGTAAATAATTTATTAATGCAATAAATGGAATATCCCTTCAGTGAGGTTGAGCTGTTGCAGGCACACTGACTACATTGGCCTCTTGGTTTGTCTGAGTCTGTGAATAGGAGATGGAAAATTTCTAAATTGAGGCAAGTTTTGGTAGTTGAACACCTGAAACCACCAGCAGCACTTGAGCACAGAGGCCTGGGAGAGCTCTTCTGCCTTGACTTGGCTTGAAGTAGATCCACCTGCCACTGACTCCTGGAAATTCTGAATCCATTCCCCTGGAGGGGATGTGACTGCAGGCTTGCCATTGGCACTGCTGCTGGTTCTGCCTCCAGGAGCGGGTTTGCTCAGTGAGGGCACCTTGGGGGTGGCTGTCATTGATCCAAGACCAGCCTGGCATGTCCAGAGCAGCAGAACAGCAGTGCTCATTGTCCCCTGCGGCCGTGGGGCTGGGAAACATCCGCTGGGATCCCAGGTGAGGCTTGGGCCCAGCCTCAGCCTTCCCTGTGTCCTAGAGCAGGGTGGCCAGCACGCAGTGATGGGCACAGAGCTGCCAGTCACGGCGGGATTCAACCAGGGGGGCAAAAACAAAAGGCTTTTAAAAAGAAATAGCAGTTTTGGTTAAGTCAGAGCGAGTCTGTCGAAATATGAACCTTGGTGGTTTTTATTTTGCTTCAATAAAAGAGAGAGACACAGCTTTCAAAAAGCAGCATCCTGTGTAAACTAAGATTTAAACTTAACATTATTCCTAGTCATGCAGGAAGTCCAAACGAAAAAGAACTATGGATAATCAGTTAAAAGAACTGACAGATACCCTGATGTGTTGATCAGTAGTAATACCTAATTTCTATTTCAAGTGTGTTATAATGGATTACCATATAGATGCAGCAAAGCACTAAGCATTAAATAGATCTGTGTGTTTTCTGAAAAAGCAATATTATTTCGCACTGTGGGGTTTCTTAAAATATTTCTTATTAGTGTAGTGTGAAACTAGGAACAAGATGTCAATAGCCAGCTCGGATGCACAGCGGTGTGGCTGACAGCCTGGGCTGGGGGGAAGAAACTGTCATTTGTTATATAGCAATAGCAGTGCATGTTCTTTAGAGCACCAGGGGTGGGGAGGGTGTAGAAAATGTTGCTGGAAACATAAAGTTGCAAAGGGAACAACTGGAGCTGGTTCACGACTTGTGCAGTCTTGTGTCATGCTGCAACACCACCTCAGTCTGGGACTGCAGTGCTCAGGGCAAAAATCACCGGCTGGAAGTTGTGCTGGTGGGACTGGTGCTTAGCTTGTAACCTTCAGAATTTATATTTAATGATGTAGACTTTGCACCTGGGTGACTTTTTGCATTGCAGGAGCAGACGTGGGCTCTGCATTCGTATCATTTAGAGTGGCCTTGCTCTGCTGCAGAGCTGTGCTGTCTGCAGTGCAGGAGGGGGACAAGGTTGCTTTTTCAGAATGCCTGGTTGCTGGGGGGCAGGACCATGCAGGTGATCAGTCACACCCTTGCATTTTTTTCAAAATACATATATTTATTGTTTTCCTGGTTTTGAGATGCTGAAAAGGAGAACACAAGGGAAGTGACTTAAGTGTCTACATTTCTTTGCTGTGTGAAAAGACTTTGGGATATGGGAGCTTTTCTCAGATAGGAACTTGGATCCTCTTGCTGATGCTTTGAGCCCTTGAATTGTTTTTGATTCAGTCACCTGACAAGGGTGTTGGATTCTGTGTTTTGTAAAGAGAAAAGAATGGTAAGCATGTTGCTTTCTGCCCTAACCCCACCAGTTTTGTGCAGTTTAGAGTTTAGGCTTGGTTTTCCTGCTTGTTGTTGAGCTGTGCAGCAGTATTTGTTTTTCTGCTTTACTCTGGATACAACCTGAAGTTCGCTGAGACTTGGATGTGAAAATTGTTACCAAATTATTTTTCAAATGTGTCTTTATTATGGAGCTTTGCACTTTTCCAGCCCATGCAGCTCACACCTTGTCACAGCTCACTTTCTGGAAGGGAACTTCGTGTTCAAATTTAGGTGAAACTCTGTAACAGACTAAAACAATGAAAACAAAATATGCTTGGTTTTGTCTGGCTTTCCATGATAAATGTGCCAATGTATGAAGCTTTTTTACTGCAGTGTGTTGTGTGACACCTGAATCCAGCCCAGTTTTTGTTGCTGGCTTGCCATAGGGTTTTGTTTCCTGGAGCTTTTCCTCGCACACCTCGGGCACACGGCTTGTGGTGAGCCTGGGCACAGACCCAGCTCCACACAGAACTCCTGAGTTAGGTTGGGTCAGAAGTGCTCCTGGGCTAGCCTGGGACTCCTTTCTGCACTGTGCCAAGTAAAGTAATGATTAATGCCAGAAATAGTCAGGAGGAGTGGTGGGCTGCCAGAGTTTTAATGTTTAGATGGATAACGATAACTCTTTGTCCATGGAACCTGCAATCTGATTGGCAGAAGCCTCGTGCTTAACTAACAGGTGAAGCCTCAGTGTAAGTCATGGCCTCATTTTTAGCCAGTCAGATTCTTCATCCCAAGCATTCCTGCTGCCCACGGACAGGGAGCTTGACCTCTGGACGCTCTGCTCCTGAGGTCCTGCTGCCATGGTATTCTGGGGAGGGAGGTGGGGGAGTGACACTGAAACAAAATACAAGGAACATGGAAAGGACCTGCCTGGTTTGCATTTTTATTCTGGTTAACCTTTCAGAAATGCTATTTACTGTGTGGGGAGCACATGCTATGGTGAAGGTGTGGAGGAGGACCAGCCTGTCTGTGACCCGAGATCTAGCTCCCTGTGTCCACAAACTTGTCATGACTACCATCCCCTGCCATGGAGAAAGGAATGTTCCATGTTCAAAAAGACTGTTCTGAGTGTTGAATATCATTTCTGAAGCCTTTTATTGTCAAAAGCAAGAGGTCTGTCCTGCTCCATGTCTTGAGCATATGCTCTGGCAGTGGTGGTGACTCTGTCACCCAGCTCCCAGGAGTGGCCCACAGTGCCAGCTGCTTTTTGGGCTGTGATGCTTTGTTTTTTCCTGTGAGCTTCTGTGTGCAGAACACCCTTAAATGGGTCACTGTTGCTTAGGTGACCTATCATCCATTTCCATCATGGATGTGGTATTACTGAGAACTTAGTGGTGCTTTGTTGTGCAGAAATTCGTGCCAGTCATTTTGTTTGATAGTTGCAAGGAACTCCGTCAGTCATTTATAACATTGTTTAATTTCATTTGATTTCCAAACGGAAGTGTTCAAAACTAGTTTCCTGTTTAAATATATCTTCCTAATTTCTTATTTCAATGGCTGAAAAGTTGTAACTTGGAGACATTTCTTGTGTGGAACCTGTGTGAAGCCCTGTGTACTGCCAGACCTTTGCGAGGCGGAGCAGCAGTAGGTGAGCTGTGCTACTGCCACACCCGTGGCCGAGCCCTAGTCCATGCTGCCAGTGGTTTAAAAAGAAACTGTGTCTGTATTCCCATCTCATTTGTATGTTGTGTATCTGTTTCTCTGTATCCCCTGATGAACCAGTTTTATTACAGAAAATTTGACTAGTTTTGTTTCCTGCAGAAAATATTGCAGCTACTACCAGAGAGGATTTTTTATCGATGGCATTTTCGCAGTATAGGTAAGAAGAAATTGTTTTTAAAAAAAATACGGACTTTTTAGTAGTTTTTTTCAGATCAATTTTTCTTTTAATGAGCGATATATGAGCAGAGTTATGAATACATGGTATTTGTGCAAGTTTGGCCCCAGCTGTCTTTCCCAGATTCTCATGAAATGGAGGATTTTCCCAGCATCCTGTTAGAATATGGCCTTGGCCATGACAGACAAAAGATTCTCACGAGTGGCTTCCTCAAACCAAGACTGTTCTTTCCCCACACTCTGGTGGTATTGAAGCTTCTGGAAGAAGGGAGGGAGTAGGAGGAGTCTTGGCAGAGAGCAGCTTTGGGTGGCCAGAACCCCTTGAAATCCAGTGAAATTGTTTAACTTGATAATTTCCTCTGAATCAAATGCCTTGGATTCATCACTGCTTTTTAAATTCTGCTTCCAAATGCCACCAGTGTGGCACCAATGGGTTTTTATGCTGCTTATTAAAATTTTGTGGGGGGGGTTCTCTTCCTTCCCAGTAGGACTTTTTGGTTGGGGTTGGTTTGCAGCACTGTCTGACCAGCTGCCATTTTTGTTGTCAGAACAAGGAATTGCTTTTGCAGAAGAACAATGAGCGGAAGTTAAAGGTCAAGGGAAGGGCTATTGTCACATTTCCACTCAGCACTGACAAAAACAAGAGGAGACATCTGCCTGGCCACTTCATAAATGGTTCAGCTGCACTAGTCCAGACCAAATTGTTTCCACTTGGTTGCTCTGTAGCTGATATATTCTTTATGCTTCTGTTGAGTGGTCATAGTGGCAAAATTTTTAATCTGTGTCCAAAAAGTGATGTACAAAATTTGGCAGAGCATTTATTTACACCTCTGCCTTGTGATTTCCTTTTGCTTAACATTCATGTGCATTAATGTGAATTTCCTATATATGTCAATAATTTCTGTATAATCTTGTGAAATGGCAAGATCTTGCGGGAAGGAGCCCATTTAAGGAATGTGTATAATTCACAGATCTTACTATTAATGAAAATAATTTGAGACATGGTCCTCTGACGAAACCCAGAGGACCTCACTGGAAAGATACATCACATTTAATCTTGGGTGGTGGTTTCCTCCCCATAGTTGTCTTAAAACCCAGCGCAGTGGCCCCAGAGTAAATTAAAGTAGACTTTCATGAAATATTTTTGAAAACATTGTGATGGGAAGTGTCTGATAATGTCTACTTAATTTTCCCAATCCAGGGTCAATTCTGAAGAAGCTTTTGCACACTGGAAATTCTCTCAAGGTATCACGTTCATGTTTTCATATTTCTTTTCACTTTAATTCTTGTGAAGTATGCTACTTTGCAGCTTTCCAATAGCAGTGTTTTCCAAATTGTTAGGCTTTGTAATTTTTTCTTATTCACTTTTTAATCATAAGTTTTATTATTGTGATCCTTGATTATTTTAACATGTGTTTTCAGTCATTTTGGTGCTCTCATGACCTTTGTGAAGTTACCTGGAGAAGGTATTAACGGATATTGCTTAATACCAAATTTTTTGAGCTTTCTCTGGCATTAGAGCTAGGATTATATTAATTATGTGAGTACCCTTGGTGTGATGGCAAGACCTTGCAACACCTAGCTGGGATGAAGCTCTCACCCTGCCTGTTGTGAACTATTTACCCATGTTATTGCACTTACAGACCTGTGTTACTGCCTTTTTGCCCAAATGCACCCCCTTGCAGCTCAGGTGTGAAGGAATCCGCTTGTTCCTGCTGTGGCTGCAAGCCCTGCAGACCAACTGTGGCGAGGAGCAGATCCTGATGTTCGCCTGCCTGGTGCCCGGCTTTCCCCCGCTGCCATCATCACGCGGGCCCTGCACGCTGGAGAGCCTGGTCAGCCCCCCGGCCACGCCCGACGGTGAGCCTTCTCCTGGGGTGCCTCTCCTGGAGGAAGGGACAATGGGTGCTGCCAGCTGCCCCTGGAATTCTGAGCTGGCTGCAGTGTGTGTCCGGCTGCTGGGCTGGTGTGGCTCTAGAGCCGCCCGCTCCCGTCCCTCTGAGTGGTCAGGGTTTGCTCTTTGGCTCTGGGGTGGTTTTAATTCAGATGCAGCAGCAGCAGGAGCATTTTACTGCCCCTCAAGCAGGTGTGGAGGTTTCCTCCTTGTTGGCTCACTGCTGGTATCAGCCCTTCCAAGCCGCCAGGAATCTGGTGTCATCCTCACTGGGATGTGCCAGGACTTTGGATATCTGAGCAACTGCTGGACTTGCACAGCTTGATAGTGCCCTAATGGGTATTTTCAAATTCAATCTTTTACAGAAAATAGCTTTTATTTCAGTATTTTCATGTGTTCTATGCTTAAAACATTTGATTTTAGCCAAGATATTTCCAGAAGAAATAACACCGCTTTTGCCAGCTGTCTCTGGGGAGAAAATTGCAGAAGACCAGACCTGCTATTTTCTCCAGCTCCTGCTAAAATATATGGTAATTCAGGTGAGGAGGATGGATGTTTGAAACTGTTCATATTTGGAGGATGTATTTGTGGTAGAAAATTAAGCCTGCACTGCATCTGTGTGGAGCTGGGTTTACCCTTCCCCAGCACATTTTGTCCTCTTGAGTGGAAAATCATCCCAAAGGTGTTTCCTCGTGCCATTTTTGGTGAAAATAAGAAGTTTGTCACACTTTTGTGATAAGAATTAATGAATGGTATCCAAACTTGCAGAATAACTGACTGTTTTATGTGCTCGTGGTTGCATTTAGAAAATTGATGTGGGGTAAAGATTCAGTTTGTTCTCTTTGGACACATACCTAGATGAAAAGGAATGTAAAGGACCACTGGAGGAAGAGATAAGGAGAGATAGCTTCTGTGATGTTTTTAAAAGGATGCAAGTAACATGTACATAAAATTTAATTATAAATAGATCAGATGAATCTGTACAGGAAATAAATTAAGATAATGTATATATTTTAAAAGTACAAATTAAGCAACATTTGAAATAAAGTGGAAGCTGTGCAGACAATGAACATTAAAGAGCCTTGTTATTAAAAAAAGATAAATTATAATTAAATTCTTTGAGATACACTTTCTAGTATGAAAAGGCAAGACAGAAATAATATTTGGAAAGGGTTTTGTCATCTTGAATAAATGCTTTATTTTAAAAAGTGGCTGTATGAAATTATCAGCTTCCTCCACAGTACCCTTTGTTTTACATATCAGTCTCACAACATTTGAGTTAAAAACAAAAATATCACTCTTCTTTTTATACTCTTGTTACCTGTGTGGTATCTAAACAAACCTGCTTACTCTACAAATCCCATTGCATAATGGTTCCAGTGTTTGTTTGTGTTTATTCTGATGAAGAAAATATTAATGATAAAAGCAGAGCTCAAAGTGACTGTCAAAATGTATGTGTGAGAAGCAAATTTATTGAGAGCAGAACAGGACATTTGCTGTCCTTCTCTGATTAGAACAGCTGAAATACTGGCTTCCACTGAGCTTGCTGGCTTTGGGGGGGATGCTCTATTTGTACTTTCCATTCTTACTGCAGTTTGTAAAGGTGGTTTTGGGGCTATGCTGCTTTTTCTTTTCTTACTAAAGTGTAGTTGCTTGTTTTTTTGTGTTCAGGGGGAAACAATTGTCAGTATAACACATTAACTTAAAGCTTTTTGTTTGTTTCTCTCTAACTCCATGACAAAGGCTGCCAGCTTGGAGTGGAAGAACAAGGAGAACCAAGATACTGGGTTTAAGTTTCTCTTTACTTTGTTCAGAAAATACTATCTTCCTCACTTGTTCCCATCTTTTACAAAGCTAACCAACCTCTACAAACCTGTGCTAGGTAAGTAGTGGGTTTTGCCTTTGAAGAAGAAAAAGCCAGAGCCTGCTTTCAGCAGCATCTCTGTTACCTGCTGGTGTATTGCTACAGCTCTGCGGGATGAGGAGTTTTTTTCTCCCTGGTTTAGTGTAAAACTAACTTACCTTGTAGCAGGGCTGGTTCTTTGTTTCAGCTTTTGCCCTTCCTTTTGCAGAGCTTCTCTTTTGCTTTCCTTTGTTTTGAGTGATACAAGTGGTAACCTCAGGAAGGAGCGTTCTCCTGAGGAGCGATAAAGTTAGGATAGAATACAATTAATAAAATAAAAGCAGTCAGTCATTGCATCTGTTATTTCTTGGGTGATGTGTTCGGTACATTTAGCCAGAGTTGGGAAGCAATTGCTAAGATTCCACTTCGTTTCTCTCTTCCTTTTTGTCCCCCCAGACATCCCTGATATCAGGCCGAGGCCAGTGTATGTCACTGCAACACGGAACAATGAGAGTGTCTACTGCACAAAAATCCCCTACATGGCAGCTCGAGTGATTTTTATCAAGTGGCTTGTTACCTTCTTCCTTGAAAAGAAGTATTTAACTGCTGTTCAGAATACAAAAAATGGAGGAGAAATGCTCCCTAAAATTATTCAGGTGGGCTTTAAAGTTTACCTCTCTTCTTGCATAGGTGCTAACCTTGCAGATGATCTCACTGCACTGACAGCTGAAGCACAAAGAAATGCTACCCCATAGTGAATAAATGATGTAGCTCTTTATTTGATTTTCTTTTTCTTTGATGGAGGAGAGAATCTCTGAGCAAAACCCTTCGGTAATTTACTAGAAGTTATTTTTCCCTCATAACTTGTTTCATTACCAGCTTCAACAGTATTATATTTAGACTTTTGGAATTTACTCTGTAAACTGTCATACTTGGTGGCTCCATGGACCATTTCCCAGTGACATCAAAGGCTGCTTTGTTTTCCTCTCAGTTATAGCAGCTGTTTACAATGAGCTATTAGAGAAATATTTCATTTACAAACTCATGGTTGAAACTCCTCTGGCGTTAGATACCTCACAATGAGTTTCATAAATCAATACTTTTGAGAGACTCACCAGCTTTCTGTTAAGAATTTAGAATCAATCTCAGCTTACATTTGGTCTTGAACCATAGGTGAGTGTCAGCTTTGGGCTCAGCAGAGAAACAACACAGTTTGAGAGGTTGCAAAATGCGTGCAGTGCTAGAGCAAAACCTGGCAAAAAGGTGTTGTGCCTTATAATGTGTAGTGCTACAATCCATCTTTTCCCCAAGATAAAGGGACTTGGGGATTCCTCTCCACTGTGTCTGTGCCTTCCTTTACACTCTTAGTGTGGAGTGGACAATTCAGTTGTTGTGTGCTGTAAGAAAATGTCCAGTTTGTAAAGACCAAATTCCTTCTTGGATGGAGTGATAGACTGAAATCTATTGTGCCTGACTGCTGGGATGGCAGTGTTGTGCCAGACAGGGTATCCTGAGCTCTCCATGAGGATCCCAGAGTGTGGTGGGTGCTGCTGCAGTGGGTGATGGGCTGTGCTGTGCCTGCAGACAGTTGCCGTAGGCCCGGAGAAGAGCGTGGAGCTGGAGACTGGCGCGGCACCCGCGGGCGAGCAGGAGCACAGCCACTCCAGCAGCAGCAGCCTGTCGGACAGGAGGCTCAGCCTCTGCAGCCTCTGCAGCGTCGAGGAGCAGCACCGTGGCGTCTACGAGATGGTGCAGGGCATCCTCCTCTCCACACGCGGATATGTCAACTTTGTCAACGAGGTGTTCCGCCAGGTCACTGCCCGCAGCTGCTTGCTGCCCTGGTTCTTGTTTCTGAAGGGAACGGGTGTGGGACACTGTGGGGGGCTGGTCACTGGGCAAACTTGGTGCTGGTCACAGCAGCAGCCTTTAAGGTCGGGCTCCTTCCTCAGTCTAGTTTAATGATCAGATTATGGAATTGTTGAGGGAACTGAAGCTTGGTACTTGAAATGGCAATGTGGGTGGTGGTGTGTGTGTTTGTATGCACCACATCTGTGTCCTATGTGGAGTGAAATCGGTCAACTTTCCTTTTCAGGCTTTTTTGTTGCCACCTTCTGATATATCTGCAACACGGAAAGTGGTGAAAGTGTACCAGAAGTGGATACTGCAGGAGAAACCTGTGTTCATGGAGGAGCCAGACAAGAAGGAGGACAGCCAGGATGCTGTTGCTCCCTTGGAAGACTCCTCAGTGCAAACAGATGGTAAACATGTATGGTATCCCTGTTCCTTACTTTGTCCGCTGCAATATGGGGCTTTTCACCTCACTCTGTAGAGGAATAACAGTTTAAAGTGTGGGGGGGAATAGGGGTTAAAAAATTTTAGTTAAGGACTCACAGTTGCTACTGAGTAGCACTTAGAGTGCAGGGAGAGTTGCAGCTGGTTTGAGAAACATCATTTGTGGTTGTTCCCTGCATATGTAAATATGACAGCAGGAGCTTCATGGAAGAAACACTGATGGGTTTTACAGTGCTAAAATTGACTGTCTGCTGGCCTAAGTCATGGAGAACTATTTCATTTTGGTGGTGCTTAAAAACTTGACAATATGTATTAATTTCTGTATATTGTAACTGGACACCTTAATCTAGAAAATTTAACTGTAGATACAGTTCCTGTGCATCATTTTTTAATATCCTGTTTTGGGCCATCAGTAAAAATTCTTTGACACTGTTGACACTGCAACACTGTTTAAAGGGAAGTTTCCTAGTACTGAATAAGAGGTTTGATTTGTAAAAGAGTGAGAATGACAGGGTTTTTACCTCGTTTTGTAGAGAATTCATAGTTTTTCCAGACTTAAATTCAAGTGTTAGTACAATCAGTGACTATGAAAAGTGGTGAAAAATATTTTAACTAACATACCTTCTAAAACTTTTATGAGCCTTCAAATTCCATGTATGGAAATGAAGAAATAATAGCCAGGAATTCCCTGTGGAAATGAGTGTATGCCATGCCAGTTCCCCTACTTTTGCTGCTGACCTCAGGGATGGTTTTGTTTCAGTGATGTGTTCCTTTGTGTCCTGCCACTAACCAGGCTGTTTGGCAGCTCTCCTCGGAGCCCTGCGGACACAAGCGCTCCTCCAGCTGGGGCAGGACCTACTCCTTCACCAGCGCTGTCAGCAGGGGCTGCGTGCTGGAGGATGAAGACAGGGATGTGAAGGCTGGTGCCCAGGCCATGCTGCAGGTGAACTGGGTGGGAGCTGTGTGGGAGGGGGACACGTGGGACCGTGACCTTCCTGGTCACAGAACTTGCACTGCAAATTCCATTACAATCTCCGAGATGGAGGAAAAGAACTACCAGGGCTTGATTGGTTCTGTAAGACACAATTTGGACTTCATGTGTCACTCTGAAACATGTATATTAAACCACATGACCATGTCTTAAGGCCAGAGATCTGTATTTTAACACAGAAGGGTAATTTTTTTCCTCCTGCAAGTACTAGGAATTAATCAGAACCATGCATTTACTTTTTCTGAACTTCATTTATTGAAAATACTAGTGGTTGTTTAAGCATATGATGGCAGGAAATGAGTGGCTGGAGCAATGTCCTCTTGCCTGCCTAAGCAGAGGAGACACCCACAAATCACGTACTGAGCCTTGGTGGGTGTGTAATGGGAGCCACCTGGCTCCTTGCTGGAATAACAGAAAAATAAAGTGATGGGTAAAACATGAAACTTCCTCTAAGGAAAGGGGAAGGTGTAACTGAAGGAGCATAGGTATTTTGTTGTAAGTCTTGCCTGTTTTCATTCCTAACACTGTTCAAATGGATTGTCAATGCCAGGTATTCCTGACAAACTCGGCAAATGTTTTCCTGCTGGAGCCATGCACTGAGGTCCCTTTGCTGCTGAAGGAGCAGGTGGATGCCTGCAAAGCTGTTCTCAGCATCTTCAGGCGCATGATAATGGAGCTGTCCATGAACAGAAAGACGTGGTAAGGTTAACATACAGTCATTTAAGAAAAAAATGTTGTTACAGTCCACAACCAACCAAGCTATTTTACGAATGATCTGTGAAGTCCAAAGTGTGACTGCATTCTCAATAAATAAAGCTTTGCTGCAGGATTAATGAGCAGGTACAACTAATAGAACACCTTTTGTTTTGGAATCAGGGAGCAGATGCTGCAGATACTCCTCAGAATAACAGAAGCTGTGATGCAGAAGCCAAAAGAGAACCAGACGAAGGACGCGTTTGCTCAGAGCATGGCAGGGCTGCTGTTCCGAGTGAGTGAGTGGGGCTGGTTGGCTTGCTCTGTCACAACTGCCCACAGTTTTAGTTGAGTACTATGAAACCTACTTGCCTCACTGTGAAGGAGAGGTTTCTCATGTTTTTCTAGTAGTTATTTTGTAAACTGTTACTAACGGAGGGAGAGTTGGGTTTGCTCTGTTCTTCAGGGCTCTGTTACAAACTGTGGTAGCACAGATGGGATATTTTCAGTGAGTGTCTCTAAAGTGTAAGAGTCAAGTAACTGTTTTCCTAAAAGTCCAGCTGGCAAGTCAAAACTGAGTCACACTGAGTGAAAGAGACATTTATGCTTCCTACTATACTTCCAGCCTAGATAGTGTAACTGGGTGTGTAGTGCTGCCCCAGGCCTCAGTCGCTGCAGTTGTTCTGTGGGTGTAGGACAGTCACTCATTCTGCTGTTATTATAGTGTCTTATTTCAGTTTGCCAGACAACATTTAGCCTGAAATTTTTCTTAATTTCCTTAATCAGTAACTTTCCCTCTTATTTCTGGGAGTGGTTTTTGAGGGAAAATAGCGCTGCACATCAGTTGTGCCTCACCAAGAGCCCATGCTGATGTGCAGGTCGGAATTTGTGGGTTGCGCTTGGTGTGCTGTACTCATCTCGTCAGTCCTGCCTGAGCTGCCACTGGTGTCTCTTCCCTCAGACCCTCATTGTGGCTTGGATCAGAGCGAACCTGAGCGTTTACATCTCCCGGGAGCTGTGGGATGAGCTGCTCAGTGTCCTCTCCTCCTTGACGGACTGGGAGGAGCTCATCAACGAGTGGGCCAACATCATGGACTCCCTGACAGCAGTGCTGGCCAGGACCGTGTACGGTGTGGAGATGACAAACCTGCCCCTGGACAAGCTCAGTGAGCAGAAGGAAAAAAAGCAGAGGGGCAAAGGTTTGTCCTTGTGCTTCAGTGTTTTTTTGTATCAAACTGGTTAAATATTGAAGCTTAATCTTAAAAATTAATTTAATGTTAAACATTACTTAATCTGGTGTAAGAACCTGTTTAATCAAGTGTGAAGCACTTGGGATTTCTGTGTTGTCATCCTTCACTGGGGAGGAGAGGTAGTTGGGGGCAGGCTGGGGTCTGCACCTACAGTCAGGGTTTTTTGGACAGCAGAGATTAAATGTGGTTTCCTGTGCTGTTGGCTGGCACTGGCAACTCTGTAAAAATTCCTTTCTGTGTATTTTTAGTATAGTTTCTAATTTACAGTATTTTAGCTGCATTTGCATGCCACCTTGAGATCAATGCACATAGTTTGAACTACCAGTTGGTTTTGATTAATAGTAAAAGTTAACCTGTGTTGTTTAAAGTATTAATATTTGCCATGTCTGAGTCCATTCGTACTTCAGCAAAAACACATGCCAAAGCATCCAGTGCCAGAAAATTTTGTGTTCTTTGTCCTAAGGTGGTGTTTTAGAGCCTCAGAAGACAGCTGTAGTAGGAAGATCTTTTTCCTTAAGCTGGAAAAGTCACCCTGAAGTTGTGGAGCCAATGAGATTCAGAAGTGCCACAACCTCTGGGGCCCCGGGAGTGGAGAAAGCAAGAAACATTGTCCGTCAGAGAGCCACAGGTTACACCACAGCTGCGTGCTTTGCTACCCAGACATTCAGTAACACTCAGGTTTTAAATCTGCCTCTGAGGGGTGGCTGCTGCCAAAAGCAACTCAATGATTAACTGCCCCAACAGAGAGGTTGCACGTCCGTGTCGGGATGTCTTGGCCAGTGTGAATCACAGAGTCAAAGTATTTTGGGAAATTCTCTATATAAGCTTTTAGCTAAAGGACTTTGAATTGGAGTTAAACCTCTTTGTGTTAGGGGTTTTTGTAGAGGTACATGGCTATTTTTGTCAGTTCCATTTATTACTGTCAGGCAGATAGCAGATATTGATACAACTATTTCCTGGGAGCACAAGGTAAACCAGGTATTTAATAAATAATATTATCCTTTCATAGTTGCTTTATGTGCTCTCTTTTTCTTGGCATGATGAGGTTTTCCTCTCATGTGTACTTCTGGAAAGAGGAAAGCAGGAGGGAGATTGGGGTGAGGAATGTTGGGGTAGTGACTGAGACCCCAGACATGGAACAGATCTCGGTTTGTTCAAGCATTTCAGCAGCCTGAACCTGGCCTTTCTTTATATCATGTCAGCATGTTTCCACGTGCTGGTTCGCTGAGACAGACTCCTGTGGAAGCCCCCTGCTTTGAGCAGGAGCTGCTGGGCTGCACAGCTCCCTCCCCAGTTCCTTACCAGGAGAGCTGGAAGGAGGGAGAGCACTCGGGGTGGTTTGTGGCTCCATGGCTGAGCCACAGCCTCCAGCATGGATCACAGGGTGCTTTGGCAGTAGACCCAGTTCAGTCTGAGTTTTATTTCTAAATTCAGTGAGTCCCTGTTTGTGCTCCAGTGAAGGGTTCTCTCTACTGCTGCAGCATTTTCCCCTTTGACACCCTGCCAGAGCAGTAGGGAGAACCTGGAAGTGTTGATCCACAGCTTTTCTTGTTTGTGTGTGTTCAAATAAAAGGCACTTCCACACTTGCTGTGGATCAGAAATCCCTGATTGTTACCCTTTCAGTGTGAGAGAGTGTTGCACAATATTAGCTTACATCTCAGGGGAGAAACCCCTGGGCTTACTGTTAAAAAACTTTATCCCAAAACTCTGGGTTTTGTTGTGTTGTGACACTCAGAACTGCAATATTTCACTGTGTTCCTGATATAATTATTGCTCTATTTTTTCCTGTAAGCTAAGCGAAGCCAGTCTATCAGCAACTGTGTCCATCTTTATGAGGCTTTGCCAGCCACTAAAAGTGTACCTCTTCTGCTTCACACTGTGAGCTCTCTCTTCCCTGGTATCTCTTACACTTCTTGCTCTCACAGACTGTCAGGTACTGTACTTTAAAGTCATCTTTGATATCAGTGTTCTTTATATTTTTAAACTGCTCTCTGTCTGTTTCCTTTCTGTCCGGTTGGTTCTTCTCAGAATGTTTGCAGCAGTGCAAGCAAAGCAGTTTTTGTTCATGTTGATATTAAAGACTGCCATCAATTGAAATTAAATTTATATTGCCTAGTAACTAAAAATTCCCATGTTTCGCTTCCTGGGAGGGATTTGTGACTCCTGAGTCCTGCCCAGACTCATTACCCGCAGCAGCAAGAGAGAGTTCTGTACATGGTGCTTTATGGCCCTGTGGGGATTCCTGCTCAGTGAAACATCTTTGGTGTGTTTTCATCTCAAGTTATTTTGGGGGGGCACGCTGAAATTGTTCCAGTTAGTGAATTGCATTGAATGTTTTATTTTATTGCTTTCTTGTAAGGCATTGAAAGTCAGCTGAAGCCAGTCAATACCAGAAATGTTGGTTTCTGTGCACGTGCCTCCTGAGATAACTTTCTGAAATGCCTACAGTGTTTATTAAGTAGTAAAGCAATATTAAAACTCGCACACTGCTGGATGGAAACACTGGAGTGTTACTAGCTTTTTTTGGGTTTTTTTTCCCCAAATGCTAAGATAAATTAATTTCTAAAAGCGCTGTGTTGCTCTGCAGTCTCAGGAGTTCCCGTTGCTCCTTCCCCAGCATGTCAGTTTATTTTCTCTTGGATTTTCATGCCTCTCTCTCCTCCTTTTGTTTCTCATTTGCAGTTACAGCCAAACCAAAAGCTGCCTGGTTGGATTTGTCCTCACAAGCTAAACCCAAGTTATATGTAGCTCAGAACTTTTTTTACTCTAAGTTTTTGCCTTTCTTTATTCCTCTTCCCTTCCCCTCTCTCTGGAGGCACTCAGGGAGTGCAGCCGGCTTCTCCGCACACTGCCTTTGAGGGAGTTCTGTTGCCTCTGCTCTATCTTTCTGTCTCGAGAAGGAACAGGGCCCACTTGGGGTCTCCAGCACTGACAACCCAGCTTTGTTCATGGGACCTCCTCCTCTTTGTTAACTCCCAAAATCACGTCTCTCCTTTTCTAGACCTTTTATGCTGCTCATGCATCTCTAAACTTTACAGTTTTTCTAAGGATATTTTATAGAACTTAAGTTATAACTTGTCAATTTTATCTTGGGAATTTTAAATATTTGCAAGGGTCACTTTTTCATAGAGCTTAGGTGAGGAGTTCACAGATGTACATATGAGCTCCTGCAAATATTTTGTGTTGTAATTAAATCAACAGAAGTTGAAGAATCTCAACAGCTGGAAAATTCAGAAGGAACAGAAGCTGCAAGCCCATTTGCAGACCAAGAGCAGCAGCTAACTCGAAGCAGCAGCACTTCAGACATTGCAGATCAGATTCCCTCTGATTTTTTTCAAGGTAATTCTAATAAAGTACAGCAATACTGTGTTTTTCAAGGAAAAGATTTGAGACTTCTTCGGCCTCACAAATGCTGCTCTTAATTACTTTGGTTTCCAGCTCTCCTCTAAAATATTTTTTTAGCTCATTTTTGTAGTTGCTGAATAGTTGGTAAGTTGTTGTAAAAATTTTTTGAAGAAGTTAGAGACTGTGAATGCAGCATGTGACCTTTTGTAAAGCAGGGAGGCCAAAAATGAAACCTGGAATGTGTGTGCACTTTGTATGTAACTCTTTGACTTTTCACCTGACTTGCATTTGAATTTTGTGTATTCAAGCTGCAGTTGGAGTTCACTTCCTCTCCTGTAAGTATGTTATGCTTCTGAAGGATTTTCAAAGCTTCTTGTATCCCATTTAAGTGTTGTATGGCCCTTAACTATAAATATGAGACACGTAAACATAGCTGAAATTTACTTGAGACCTCCTGTGTGTTTTGGTCCCGCAAATGTTTATAGTTCTTGTTTCCTTTCTGAAACTTCTAGGTAAAAAGGCTGGAAATTCAACTTCAGACTCCAAATCAGTTCAGGAAAATAAGGGATATGTAAAGGAGCATGAAGCCGAGCAAGTAAGGCAAACCCACAAGTAATGTCTGTGAAGATCAGTGTTTTCTTTCTAATCAGAAGCCTTTAGCATTCAGAAACTCTAGGAGGTGAAAGTGTGAAAAGCGATTAATCCCATTTCTGGTGTGGAATCTGGAAGTGAGCCCCGTAGCAGGTTATTGTCCTGCTGGGTGTGATCATTTTGTGTCTCCTGATCTCATCAGCTGCTTCTGCAGTTTTATCTCTGTTCTAGTCTTACACAAGGCTTTGGTCTTTTTTTGAAATAACAAGAAGTTCGTAACTTTTAAAAGATAAATAATTCATGGCTGTTACAGAGCTACAGTACACTGGAATAAATGTTTGATGGTTTAAAGCACTGATGAAAATGCTTCTGTTCAGCACAGTTCCTATCACCAGCCATGCATGGCATATGTTAGTGTGAGTTGACATTAGCACAGAAAAACTTCATACATTTTTAATAGCAACTTTTGACTCAACAGTTGAAACAATAAATGACTTAGCCTGATCATCTCTGTGAAATATGAAGGCTGATAGATTTTTTTTTTATACTTAACAAATTATTTCAGATGTGTTTTAAAAACATAGGTAAAAAAAATCCTGCTTCTTGGTGTGAAAACTGAGGTTGTGAAAGGGAGGATAAAGAATGAAATGGGAAGCCTGATGTTTTCCTGAGGACACTGACAAACACTTTGAATATTCATGAGAATGTCTTGACCGCGTTGTGGGTAATTTCTAATGGCTGTGTGGGTGTGAAATTTGCAGGAGTGTGGTGTAGTGCTCAGAGCTGTATAAGCTGAGATGAGTTCTTACTCTGTAGGTGCTAATGCAGAGGAGCAGCAGTACAGCTGAGTTGGATCTGAAAGCAGACTTGCAGCAATCACGTGGGTATTACAGAGAGAGAGAGAAAAGTGAGTGCCCTGAGAGTGTTTTTGTCAAGCGCAGCACCTGAAATCTGCTGTGATTTTGTTGCAGACAGCTGAGACGCTTCTCTGGGGCGCTCTGCTGCCGCAGCCCGGAGCGCAGGTGTGAGCAGCGCTGTGCTGTTTGCAGGTGAGAGCGTGAGCAGCGACACATCCCTGGGCTGTGGAGCTGATGTGGACATCACGCTGGTGGCCTGGCAGGTGGCTGAGGATGACCCCGAGGCCGGGCTGGCTGCGGGAATGGGTGAGGATCCTGCAGCGCCACGCTGGCTCCAGCTCAGCCCCTCGCAGGAGCCCACCAACCTCACAGGTACTGTGGGCCCCACACTGTGTGTGAGTTCACACCTGTGCCCCAAAGAGGAGCTTGTGCTGTGTGGCAAGTACCCTTCATTGTGCTCACTCAGAATACTTTTGCACACCCAGAGTGGAAGGGGTTTGTATCATCAATTGATGTGCCAGTAAATGATGATCCAGAAAGCCACCACCTGCCCAGCTGAAAATAACTGTGCTTCTTACAGTGCCCAGCCAGACTGTGGTAGCTGGGCACTCATGGGCCTGCCACAGTGTTGAAGTACAGAACACTAATACATGTTTCAAGTGAACAGGTTTTATTTCATAGCAGCATGGTCTGAGGAAATGTCTTACTGTATTTTTTGGCTTATTTTTGATAGGAAATAAGCGGCTCATTCTTTGCCATTTGTAAAGGTACCCTTCATCTGGTAGTGTGAGTCAGATACTAGGTCAGGAACTTAATGCAGTAATGTAGGGATGTCTTACAGGCTGCTTTCCTAATGGATACACAATTTCAAGTGTACTTTTTCATGTTGACTTTTCCTTTGAAATATCTGTGCTTGAATGAACCAGCATACCTAGTCCAACTGCTTGGACTGCTGCTGTAAAAAAGGTAATATTGCCCATGATAAGAATAATCGCATATGGTAAATTCATTTTTTGTGGCTGTGGTGCAGGAATTGCTCCTTTGGGGGTACAGAAAGAAAGAACCACATGTAGCAACCTGGCAGGTAATGTGGAGTGAAAGGAGAAGTGGGTTAACAGATGTGTCATTGCCCAGCAGAGCCAAAGTGCCCTTGACTGCATTCCTGCCTCTCAGCCAAGTCACAGCTCGCTTTGCTGTGGAAGCCTGATAGGGTAAGGCAGAACACTGACACTGCCACTGAGCAGCAGAGATGCCACTTCCCTGAGCACGATCTGTAGGAGGTCATTCTAATGTGCTTAATAAATAATATGTGGTTTAGCACTTTGGGACTTTGTAATGCTACAAAACAAAAAGGGGGAAAAATCCCCGAAGTTGTTTTTTAAATATATTCAAACATGAAAGCATCGAAATGCCTTTTATTTCACTAACCTTCCTTGAGTCCTCAGAGGACATGAGTTATTTCCTTCTGCCTGTGTATAGGTTTCCTGCAACTTCCTTCCATGTCTTGGTTGCTGCAGGTACGCCTGGAGCATGGCTGTGCTGCTGCTTGCGACAGGAGAGAAGCTAGCAGCTCTTGTCATTAAAATGTGCACTTCAGTGTGGATTTGTACTGTTTAAGAGCATAAATCCCATTACCCTGACAGCCTTCTCCAAGCTCTGCTCTCTCAGGAGCTGCTCTGCATGAGTGGTGATGCCTGAGCACATTCCTCAAGACTCTTCAGGCATGGTTTTTTATTCCTTTGTCCAGTTGCATTGCCAGGTCTTACTACACTGTGTGATCTTAAAAAAAAAAAGGACTTTTATAAATATAGAAATATTACCTGTAAGAGCAAGTTATTGATTGAATACATCCCTCAGGTACCTGAATGTTGCATTTAGCTGCATTTGCCTCCCTGCTGAAAAGCCCTCTGGGGTGGGGACAGTGTGGTGTGGCAGTGCTGTGCCCTGTGGTACTGTCACCTGTGAGCCCCTTTGCCCGTGTTTGCTGCCGTGTTTTTCTTTGACCTAAAAGCAGCTCCAGCAATGAAAGAGAGAGATTTAGGGGAGAGAATTCTTGTGAGATGGAAGATGGTTAGGAGGAGTAATGACCAGGTTTTGTTGACCAAATTTGTGCTTAGGCTGCATTTCTAACTTGTGGAAATGGAACACTTTAAATTTACAGACAGCAGTGAGTTCCTGGCTGACAATTGCAGTATAATTGCTGGTGGAAGCCTTATTGGTTGGCATCCTGATTCTGCTGCTGTGCTGTGGAGGAGAATCCTGGGAATTCTTGGAGATGTGAACAACATACAGTCACCTAAAATCCATGCAAAAGTTTTTGGCTACCTTTATGAGCTGTGGTATAAACTTGCAAAGGTATGTGGTACTTACAGCTAATGATAACGACACATTTCTTTTGTTGTAGAAATGATTATTAAATGGGATTCAGTGTTAGCACCTGGAGCATAAACGTGGCATGGGAGGGCTCTGTCGTAAAGGAAGCTTTGTCTTGTTTGGTTTCCAGCAGCAAACTCCAACAGAGAATCCTGTTCAATGACAAGAGAATTTAAATGGGGTGAGGAAAGAGTAGCAAAGAAAAAAAAAAAGTAGAGACACTGGTATTTGTGTAAAGGCCCACAGTGTGACTCAAACTGGCAATGTTTGCTTTGGCCAGGGAGCAGCAGCATAGAACAAGATTTCCTGCTGGCTTTGGCTGAAGTGGGAGCTCTGTATAGATGTAGTACCTGAATGTAAATAAAGTAAAAGTAAAACATAATCATGGGGAAAGAAAGAGTGTTAAAAAATATACTGGTTTTATTAACGCTTTTCTTTAAAAACCGTCAGATCCGGGACAACCTCGCTATCAGCGTTGACAATCAGTCAACTCCCTCTCCTCCTGTCCTGATCCCTCCTCTCAGGATATTTGCATCATGGCTGTTCAAGGTCAGTTCTAAAGTTCTCACACAGGAGTATTTTCATCTATATCAGAGCTGAATGGGTATACATTTAGTTGCCTTATTTTTAACTTCTACAATCACTGCTGGCCAAGACAGCAAGTGCCCTCCAAGGGCTTTTTGGAGCTGAATATAAAAGGTAATGCGTGCTTTGTTGGAGAGCTGCTGGACACACATTGCATGGGCTGGCTGGTGGGGAAAGCAAAGAGTGATGTAGGATTTGTTGTTGTTGCAGGCAGCCATGCTGCCCAACGAGTACAAGGAGGGGAAGCTGCAGGCGTTCCGGCTGCTCTGCGCCATGATGAGCCGGCGCCAGGACCTGCTGCCCAACTCTGACTTCCTGGTGCACTTCTACTTCGTCATGCGCCTGGGGCTGACCAGCCAGGACCAGGTACGAGCTGTACTTCCTGTGCCACTGCTATCCCATGCCATGGCAGCAGGAGATGCTGCCAAAACCTCCTGCTGCTGTGGGCACAGCAGTTGTTCTGGGTCTCCCTGTCCTGGGGTGGCCTCAGGAATAAAGCGTTCGGTGCAAGGTGAGGAAAAGACTTAGTCGGGCTGTTAAATGATGGTTGTCTCACAGAAACAGCTCAGTGCTCATGGAAACTCTAAGAAATATTCTTTGGACAAAATAAACGCTATCTAAGAGCACTTCCATGTTTTTATAGCTGTAGGAATGAGAGCAAGGGCTGCAGCTCTGCTGGGGTTGGCAACAAAGGGCACAGGGATCGCTCAGGAAATTCTGGGAGTTACTGATTGTGCCTTTAGGAAACCAGACAGGTTTGATTGTTTCTGAGATGATAGAGGGAAAGAAAGAATTGTTACCAGATTCTTGCCCCTTGGTTTCCCTCCTGAAAAGTTAGAGAATTTGGAAAACACCCCTTTTAAATAGATAAGAATAGAGAGACAAGGCTTTTCTCCTGGAAAATCCTAGCAGTCCTGCTGCAGCTGCCCATCACTCCAGGGTTCCCCAGGTATTTTGCATCCCCCACACTGCAATCCCTCCACGGTTTCCCTGGATATTTTGCAGCCCCACACTGCAATCCCTCCATGGTTTCCTTGGATATTTTGCAAGCTGCTGCTGCTGCTCTTTGTTCTTGCTCCCCACTCTTGTGGCTGCATTTGCCTCTTGGTGGCACACTTGACCACAGGTTGGCTGCTGTGTGTGTCCTTCCCGCCTGCTTTCCTTAGCTGTGGAACTGGATGAGGTGTTAACTGGCAGTGCCTTGAAGCAAGGTGTTGATGGGAAGCAGGATCCTTATTCCTGCTCCTGTATTTCCAGCTGAATTGGCTCCAAGGTGCTTGCTG
Organism: Ploceus nigricollis; assembly: GCA_013399945.1. Classification (NCBI taxonomy): domain Eukaryota; kingdom Metazoa; phylum Chordata; class Aves; order Passeriformes; family Ploceidae; genus Ploceus; species Ploceus nigricollis. The sequence continues at coordinate 191,781 of VXBC01001516.1, forward strand.
GGTGCTCAGAGAGTGCGAACCTTTTTATCAGAGAGGGTGTGGAATCAGAGGGAACAGGATCACTGGAACAGAGATCCTAGCATGCTTTCCAGGATTTCAGAAATAAAGTAAACTTGAGGTGGCCTTTTTAACACAGAATGGCTTTGTCTGCTAAGCACAGGCATAAATTTCTCCTTTGTAAGGAATGTTCACAGAAGGAAGGGTAGGAGGTATCTCATGGAGGAATTTTCCTTCTGTATGAATCACTAGTGCAACTTCTAGCATTTACATGGGAAAGCCACAGAAAGACAGCTCAACTCCAGGCAATCACCTTGGCTACTTCAGAAGAGCTTTTTAGGTGGTTACATAATTAAAAGTATTACAGTCAGGAACCTCTTAGACCTGAATGCTTTTCAATATTTTGGTTTTCGTGACAAATGTTTTTTTGAACTGTATTTCTCTTTTCACTCCTCACTCACTTAAGGATGTGAAAATAGGAAATTGCTGCTGTGTTGTGTAGCTTTTGGTGCTGCTAGAAAAACAAAATAATCCGATTTTGAATATGCTATAAATGAGTACAGTGTTATTCCCAGCAAGTGCAGCCCAGCTTTGCAGCCCGGTCATGGGGGGGGTGCATAAAAGAGCAGTGTGAGGGTGTATTTTATAGGAGGCTCCCGTGGCACTCTGAGCCCGGGATGTAGCAATTAGCTCAGCAGAGGAGACAGCGGGGTAATGAGCTGCAGCTAATTTGTCCATGTGGAAGTGTCTAACAACAAACATCCCTGGAGAAGTGAACAATTCTCTGCAAGAATTGCATCACCTCTCCAGGTGGGAGAAGCCCGGCACCAGTGGCTGCAGGGAGCGAGCCGCAGTCAGGGAGCATGGGGGGGACCCGGGGTCAAGGGCCCAGTGACCATCTGTGGGGTGCCTCCCTCCTGAACTGTGGCACTGCTCTGCTGCTGGGCTAGTCTGGGCTTTTTTCCTGGTTTTTTAATGAATGACGTTCATTTAGGCTCACAGCCTTGTGTCCCTGGCCTCCAGCATGAAGGAAAGAGAACTGAGATGTTCACTACCACACTGGGGGCTAGGGAAGGTACTTTACCTATGGTTAAGGGGTTGAAAATCAGGAAATGTTCCTGGCGAGTGGTTGGTAGGGATGCTGTGGGATAACCTGCTGCAGTTTGGGTGGGCTTAGCTGCTTTCTGCTGCCAGGTGAGCCTGATGGTCAGAAAACTCCTGTTGGAGCAACTGCAACCAGATGTGTCTTTTGGTTTGGGTAATAAATGCAGCTTTGTTAATCAACCCAAAATTTGACACTACAACGCACAGGTTTTACAAATACTTGAACCAGGAAAAGAAATGTATTTTATTATTGCTGTTTTATTACTGTTGCTGGCTGCTTACTGTAACAGTACTTTTTGCTTCATTCACCTGAAAAAGTCAATAAGCATCTCCTTGTTCCACAGCTTCCTCCTTTTTGCTGAATAACAAAAGGACCAAAACACAATCCCCAAAAGCTACTAACACTTCTCAGAAAATCAACTGTTGGCATAATTGGGATTCTTCAGCTTGGGTCTTTCTGGCACTTAAATAATCCTTTGAGGTTGCTGGTGGTTGTCTCCTAAGAATTCTGTGGACTTTTGTGTTGCCGTTTCTTATTTCTGTCTAAATTTCTGCTCGTAGTCTGAGAGAAGAAGGAAGTGCAGGTGAGGTGCTTACCTTGTAGGGACACTAAAAAGAGGCAGGTTTTCAATCCTTTTTCAGGTTTCAACCCTTTGCTGCTCAGTGTCATTTTTTAGCCAGTCTCACCCTATTACCAGGGTGAGCATCAGTTACTGTGCCTGGTGCCACCTGTCACCAATGCTGAGGTGACACCTGGCACTCAGAGGTTACCGGCAAAGTGAGCAAGGGGGTCACTTGTATTCCTGACTTTGGGAGTGAGTTTAACAAATAAATTTAAATTAAAGTATAGCTACGCTTACTTGCCAGAGGACCTCTGGATTGGACACTTCTGTTTTTTGAGAACATAATCAAAGGCAGAGACTTCAGAGGTTCTCTGTGGAAAGGACAATGGATGGCCAAGGGAGGAGACTCTGCTGGTGGCTTTTTCAGTTCTGTGATATGAAGAGCAGAACAAACTTTAAATATGGAATAAGAGGAAAATCTCCACAGTTCAGCCAAGCTGGCAGATGTCCTGTGTGATTAAATGTCAGCACAAGCAGCAGGCTTGCCCGTGGAGCACAGCCTGGCTGCAGCCAGGGCACTCGGCAGCTTTGTTTTAGTTCAGTTCCTTTTAGCAGTGCAAGGATGCAGTGGATGAGAAGCTCTGTCAGTAGAGGTGCTGAGGTACCAGTGCCCATTCTCCATAAACCTCTTTATTTGTTCCAAATGCACTATAGGCAATGATGGAAAAGAAGCTGCAGCAGCTCTAAGCTTCTGTAGAAACACTCACTGGAGCTCTCTGTGTGGAAAATGGCTAATTTGTAATAGGAAGCATTTCTCAGCAGAGCTGCTACTAGAGAAGTCATTAATTACCTGTTTGTGTTAACGTTGGTCTGACATTAAAAAAAACCCCAGTATTTGTGGGCTTTTGTATCTTTCTGCCTGACAGTGAAGGTACAACTGACACCAAAGAAGGCTTCAAGCATCAGCATGTTCTTGTTCTTCAGTAGAACGTTTTATACCCTACATCTTACATGCATTACACCTGGGTGCCTTCTGTTCCCTTTGGTGATTGGTCAGTACCAATTACCACAAACTGTGTGTCTACATCTGCCCAGTTGTCACTCAGCAGCCAGGAGCAGTGTGCAGCAGCATCCGTGTAAAGGTGCAATAAATGAGTAGCTTTGCTTTTGTCCCCTATGGAATGAGTGCTTCTTGCCTGGATTTTTGCCTGATGGCGTTGCACACAAGGGCCCTTACTTGTACAGAAACCATTGTGCTGTTTAGATTCGTTAAACTGCCATTTAAAAGGAAATAACCTTAATGTAGTCTATTAAGGTTAGATTCCCCTATTTTAGCTTCTCGAAACTTCTTTCCAATGGCTGCCGTGATTTTCTCCCTCTTTTAATTCACCCTTTATCTCATTTCCTGTGGAAAATTTGCCTGTGTGCTTCCATTATGTGCTTTGAGTGCTTTGAAAAAGTGTTAACAGACAGCATGTTTCCAGTAGGGGCAAACAAAAGTCCAAATGCCAGGATCTCATAGGAACTCTCACATCCCCCTCTGCTTGCCCACACCAGGCTAAGTGGGAAGTGCTGGATAAAAGAGCTGGAAGATTGACTGGAAGCAAGAGGGAGCCAGGTCATGACAACTGCAGGAGCTGTGCATTCAGGAATGATTTTGGTAGTTTTGTTCTTTTCCATTTATTTTGCTGTAATTCATTTGCCCTTCCTAAGTTGCATCCATCCCACCCAAATTCTGCTGTTGTGATCGGTGTTCTGCCTATCAGCTTGGAGCAATGCTGCCATGGGCACTTGGGAGAGATGTGTGTGGGGACACAAAGCCACCTCCACATTCCAGGCAGTGCCATGGCCTTGGCACCCACACCCTTGTACCTGTATCCACTGCGTGCTCAGGGAGTCCTCTGTGTATGCACAAACCAAAATATTTATTCTAGTCCTTTATCCTATTGCTCTCCCCACTTGTGAAAGTATCAGACATGCTCCAAAATGGGAGAAGTTAAAAAAACTCCCTCTATTGTATTCCAGCCTCAAGGGACTTGGGCTATAAAATGTAACTGTTTTGGGGTTAGGTTTTACCTGGCACCTTGAAATGGAGCTTTCTGATAAATTAATCCTGAGTCTCCCGAGGCTGTCAAAATACTTCATAAATTTGTGTTTGGAACTTAATTTTTGACAAATTAACTCTTACCTAGAACTTCATGGTAGGTAGGAAAACTTGACATAAGTAAATGGAAGCATTTGTTCCTTTAAAGTAGAAAAGGGAAGTCTTAAGCCTTCTGTAAATTAATAATCTTTCCCATGCCATAGATCTCAGCTGCCAGTGAGGTGTCTGTCGGTGAGGAACAGAGTGAACTTTCAGTGAAAAAGCCATGTTGTTCCTGTTGAGGGACAATTGGAAACATGAGGAAGGCAGCTGGCAGGCTATTTGGTTACACCTGTAATCTGCAAAATCTTGAACAAAAATTAGGTGAAGAATATTTTTGCAATTGACCTTTCAGTGAACTTGCATAAATTTATTTTGCTTACTCAGTGGATGTTTACGACCTTATAATTTGGGTTACTAGATTAACCTACACTGAAATATGATGCCGTTTATAGGGTTAATGCATTTGAGGAGGACATGCATGCGATTGCCCCCTCCTCTCCCCTCTTCCCCAGCTTTAACACCACAGAGCATCATTCTGAATTGAAATAGTCCATAATGGTCCTTTTTTTCACTTTTCTTTAACAACATGAGCACTAAATTATAGCTGTGCAATTATGTAAACAATGGAAATGCTTCCAGAATGAATACTTCCTTTTAAATTTTCATTTTGTGTAATTGCTGAAAGGTTTGGAGCTATAATAAACCAAAATTATTTTACACATTTATCGTTCTAAAGGTCAATTATGAAAGAAGTAAAGCAACAACACTGTGCAGAATGAGTAAACCAATTTCCACGGCCATCACCATATGTTTTTCTTATGGCTTGTGTTTTCCAGTTGCTGTGTACATAGCATTCAATTAAAGTGATTCATTGACTAGGCTGGGAGCTGCTACCCGGAGTTTACGTTTGCAGGGAGGGAAGGAAGCCCAGCTCTGTTTGAATTACCTGATTTTGCCGTATCACTGATAGCACAGATGTCCTGGCTCCCTCGCCCTCTCACAAGCCTCTCTCTGCTGATAAGCTCCCTGAGCCCCCAGATTGCTGCCCCAAGTCCTTTGGTGTTGTGAGCTGGGTGCTCTGCTGACTGGGAAAGGGGACAAACCTGGCAGGCTACCTGTGAGTGCTGTCCTGGGCTGGTGCTGACCCTGCCTGAGCAGAGCCGCGGTGCCACGGGCAGGGGACAGCCTGCCCGGCCCGAGTTGAAGTGCAGTGACACAAATGCCCAGGGTGATGTGCTCAGGACCCGAGTTGAAGTGCAGTGACACAAATGCCCAGGGTGATGTGCTCAGCGCCGGTGGTGAGCCCGGCTGAGTGGGTTTCTCAAGCTCTCCCTCGGGAGATGGTTCCTGGGTGTGTGTCACTGCAGCCAGCAGCCTGTGCTGGGAATTTGAAGGGAAGCCGAGGACTGCTTCAAGAGCTTTTCAAAGGGAATTTTTGAAAGGTTTCTTGCTATGGAAAATTATTTATTTTTAGTAGCACTCCATCTCATAACTGGTGAGTAAATCCCTGCAGCCTTTTGGACCATGTGTGCTGTCACAGCGTTCATGTATGACAGTAATGTTTTGTGGTTCTCCTTGCCCCTCTATGGGAAGTGTTCTGTGCAGGGAGTGTGGCCTGGATCCATGCCCTGGTGTTTGACAGATGGGAGCTCTGGGGTGAGGACAGGAGTTAATGCAGTTGTTTGGAGCAGCTCCCTGTGCCACTGCCTCCCCGGCCAGGTTAGCCTGGGCTCTTTTATTGTGGCACATGTCAGCAGCAGCCTGCTTCCATCTGCTGCCCTGCTCAGGGCCAGCCCAGCCTTACCTGGCCCTGCTGTACAGGTGTGCTGTGCTGGACCAGCACGGAGCGTTAATCAGCCCTTAATTATAACAAGATATGTCCTTTGTTCTGCGCCAACCGAGAGTTTACCACCCGCTTTATGAGCGACTATGTCCATCTGCTCTGCTTCTCAATGTTTGCATTTACCCATATTGACTTAAAATGTATCAAAGGAAGTGATTAAAACAAGTTTAAACATTAACTTGAGTGGCATTTTATCTTATTCAAGAAAGTGAAAACATTATCTGCTACTACGTTAAAAACTAATACTGTTAATTTGAATATATAGCAATTTCTTCATAGGATACTGGTGTTGCAAACACTTAATGGAGCACTAAGTAGGGGCTGTGCGGGTGTTTAGAGGGCTTTGAGAAAATAGTGGCGATGTTCAAGCATCTCTCTGTGAAGAGAAAATTGGGTTTGTCAGCTTTAGCTTCTGCTGTAGAGATTGAGCATGCGGACACATATGGGGGTCTCTAGCTCAGGCTGTATTTGACACATCATGAAACTAGTAAGGATGGACATGGAAAAGGGTTTTCCTTCGCAACTTTTTGAAATTTTATTGAATGGAAAATAATTATCTACTCAGTATAGAAATAGCTTGATGTAACTTTTCAGCAAATACAGTGTCACAGATAAAGGATTATGTAGATTTTATGCCTAATTTTAAACCTGCTGAAAGCTTGCAGGGAAGAAATCTTAACTCAAATATAGGAACTTTGCTCTAGTTTGAAGAGACTGTGAAGACTTAAAATGTGGAAGGATTAAAGATGAAGGGCTTATCTGGAATGTCTTCTGTACCACAGGGTGATGGTGAGCAAAGCTGGAGCTGCTGCTCTGTTCCTTCAGGGCACCTGAAGCAGGGAGCAGGCCTGGGGGGGCAGGTCGTGTTCTTGTAGCATAGAATTCTGAGAGATTTGAGGAACTCACTCCTCTGGACTGCTGCAGTGCTTCATCTTCAGTCCATTAAATGTTTGGATGCTTGAATCCGAAGTCTTGTTTAACAGAATGGTTGTGTTTAGGCATGAAGAGACATGAATGGTGGTGTGAGCTTTGAACAGGAATTTAGGGGTGCAAATGTTACCAAAATACCAAATGCACTTTGGCTACTCCATGCCCCTGAAGTGGAAGGTGGTGATTACGTGGAGGTCAGTTTGCACACAGTGCTCTGGGAATTTGCATCTCAATCAGTGTGGGACTAGGGAACCTCAAAGTTAAATCTTCTTGAACCTCAAAGTTAAATCTTCTGACACTCTCCCTTTTGTTTTCGGGCTTCCTTGGCTTTTCTCACAGGTGCTTTCTCTTGCAGGACATCCTAAACACCGTCATAAAGCACTGCCTGCCATGGTTCTTCTTCCTGGGGCTGCCTGGCTTCACAATGCTGATCGGGGACTTCCTCGGAGCGGCAGCACGCGTGCTGAGCACGGACACGCCGGAGGTGAGCGCGGCTGGCTCGGCACAGCTGTGCTGACTGGGCTCTCAGGGTGGATACTGGGGCAGCTGGGGTGGGAAATCCTGGGATAAGGAACACACTGGTGCTGCAGAGGTGTTTGATCCAAAGGCTGAGGCGTGAGGAAAGCGTGTCCCGGCTGATGCTGCCATATGCCTGTAGAGCCCCGTGAGTGCCACTGCAGCGAGCAAACACCGAGAGAGAGCAGGGAACTCTCTGGGTGACGCAGCATCTCAGGCTAAATGTCAGCACTAACAGAAATGTGACTCTAAATGATTAAATTATCAAAGGATAAGTAAAATAGCAAATCAATGAGGGGTTGCCAAAATAAAGGTAAAGGTCTGGCAGTCCTGGGAGAAACAGGAAAGCTCTGTTGCACGTGAAGCACCAGCTCACGGGAGACCTTTCAGTCTGTTCTGGCTCAGGGCTTTTGCTGCTGCTCTTGACATTTGCATGACTGAGCAGGTAGCCCTGCGCAGGGCCACAGCCCTCTCCTGTTTCAGCAGAGCTGGAATGGTTATCCAGCCACGCTTCTTCTGTAGGCCCTCAAAGAGCTTGGTCAGCCTCACTGTTGATCCAAAGCTTAAATGCTAATAAGAAATGGATGCTCAATTTCCCAGGGAAAAAACAAAAACCCCCTTCCATTTCTCCTGCATGTATAAAACTGGATGTGTGTTGCATTTTCAACATTACACAGTAGTTAATGTGTTTATAGCTCATGCTGTGGTGCTTTTGATGGCTCTATTGGAGTAGGGATCTCTCTGCACATTGGTATCACCTGTGCAGTGAGTGTGAGCGTGTTCTGCACCCACTTCTCTCTGTGCCGCAGGATCATCTCGTAGCAGTGCTGGATTAGTGCCTCACCTCCTCACTCAGCTGTTCTTCAGGGGGTTCTTTACTTCCTGTTGGCATCAAATGGCTGATTGTCAGATTGAGTAATGAGGGGAAGTATTAAAGATGTAGGATGTGCTCAGGAGTGGGGCCAGGTGCCAGTGGAGGAGCAGCTCAGCCTCACCAGGAGAACAGAGCAGCACAGCAGAGAAAGAACGGGCAAGAAGGTGTATGTTAGGTACTGCTTACACGTAGCTCTTGCTAGAGTTGCAGAGGAAAAGCTCCTGGGTTGTGTTCCCTGGGGCAGCTGAATGCTGCAGGAATCGTGTGTGAATCTTGCAGGCTGAGTATGGCAGTGCACACTGGCCTCAGAGCTGGAGGCATCTCCATGTCTGAAGGGTTTTCAGTGACTATTTTAGTGGATATTTTTCTAGTGACTACTTCTGCCTACTTGCCCTTTGCCAGGCTCCCCGCTCCGAAGCTCACACCATCCTTGGTGCTCTTGTGTGCTTTCCAAACACCTACCAAGGAATCCCACGGTTGGGACCCATCTCAGAAGCTGGCGAGAACATCACAGGAACTGCAGATTTGAAGGTAAAGCCACATTTATTGTAAATCCTTAGGTAGCCTAACCTGGTTTCCCTATGCAGTGACTTCATTCCTGCCCAAGTGGTTGCCCTCACACAAGCTTCTGTTGCTTTTGATAAATGTGAGGCACCACAGTGATCCATTGCTCAAAATTAGGGATGCCTGCAGAGGAATCTCTGAGTTCCTTATGTGGCCTGAGCAGGCAGAACCAAAGGGGATGCAGAAATCCCTTCACATGCTTGGCTCCTGTTCTTGCTTCTTCATCAGGCCTTGGAGAGTCACTGGAGGTGTCTCACTTCTAAAATTAAGACAGTTTTTTCTGTACTAAATAATACACTAAATTTTTCATAACATGTTTTGGTTAGAACCTAAACACTACAGTTTGTATAGAGTGACCACCACTTGTTGTTTGTAACTGCCCCTTGACACTGTAAATGAATTGATTTCCTCTTGTTGCCTATAGATTAATTGTTAAGCTGATTTGATTTGTCCTCAAGGGCCTGTATATTTGAGTTGTAATCGATGTTTCTCCCTTGACAAAATACAACTGGCATGAAGTAAAGATGCTTTAGCAACAGACAGAGAGTTAAAGTGACTTCACCTGTAACTATGTCAAAATTAAGCAACTTTAAAGTAGATGTATGAAAAAGATGCTTATTCTAATTTATTTTGTTATTTTAGTATTGCCTCATAAATATTTTATTGAAGAATGCTACAGAGGAGCCAAGTGAAGCTGCAAGGTAAAATACTGAGTAAAAGAAATGGGAAAATATCATAGAATTAGTTAGGTTGGAAAAGACCTTTAACATTATCAAATCCAACCATTTATGGCTTGGAAAAGTCTTTCTTGCTGCTTGTCTTCTGCTGCTGCCTTGTGGTTTGGTCCTGTGAAGTTGAGCCTTACTCTGCACCATGAAGGTACAGGCCTGTCCTGTTGGAGGGGAAAGAGAGATCTCGTCTTTGTACATTTTTTTCCTTTTTTTTCCCCCTAAATATTCCTCTAAATCTCCTGACCAGCTCCCTTTTCCTTTTCACAAAGATGCATAGCCATCTGTGGCCTTGGCGTGTGGATCTGTGAGGAGCTCACGCAGTGCACGAGCCACCCCCACGTGAAGAAAGCCATCAATGTCATAGGTGTGACACTGAAGGTATTGCTGTGGCGGGCTCTGATCAATGTGCTTTGGGAAAAAAAGGCATTTTCACTTTGCAAATAATCACTGATAAGCTGAGGCACAGGCTGCTGCTGTGGTGTCCTGTGCAAGCATGCAGAATATTTGCAAAAATAGCCTGTGTGCGTATAGACTCCTTCCCCAGCAAATTCACATGAAAGATCACATAGACAGTGTCAAACCTGCTGGTTCCTAATGCTGACAATGTGATCTCGCAACACTAACATTTTTTATTGTTTGAAAAGATGCAAAATAATGAAATGTAGAAAAACTGAATGCAGTGTATTGTAGCTGAATATTTTATTTGGCTTTTAATCACCTTTTTTCTTCCAGTTTTCCAACAAGCTGGTAGCTCAGGTAGCTTGTGACGTCCTTCAGCTGCTGGTGTCTTACTGGCAGAAGCTTCAGGAGTATGAATCCTCCCTGAGCCGGAAAATTACGGAAGTACGTCAGATTCTTTAAAATGTTTGTATGGAAATCGTATGCGAAGTTGTCTTAATCCCTTCCTTGGGCTGCTGCAATTTTGTTAACTCCTCTTTTTTTTTATTGTTAGGGAGGTACTTGCTACACTCCCTGGACCAGTGTAGGTCCCTTGTTTGTAGTGACTTGTGTGCAAAATGCTCAGTAAAATGTTTTCATTGATTGGCATGGGCAGTTGGATGCTCCTAGGAGAGCTTAATCTGTTCGACGCCCTGTGCAGTGCAGGTCTGTCCCTGCAGAGGAAGAAGCTGAGTGCCTTTCTGACACTTGGTTTGTTTGGCTGCAGATCCTGGTGGCCACCATCGCATTTCTCCTGCCCGGTGCTGAATACTCCTCCGTGGAAGTGGATAAGAAGGTGTGTCACTGAAAAGAGCTGTCTCCATTCTTTATGCTGTTTGAGGGGGGTTTTAGATGAGGTTGCTCCAAACCAGAGCTGAATTTTAAACTTTCCAATTCATACCCTAAAGTCTGGGTGAATTTAATAGAGTGTACCTAAACAGTGTGGTCCGTGTTCTTGTTCAGTTCATAGTTTCACTGCTGCTTTGCTTGCTGGACTGGTGCATGGCACTGCCTATGAAAATGCTGCTGGAGCCCGTGTCTGCTGGTGCTGTGGAGGATCAACATGCATCCAGAGCTCCTTTGCTGGATTATATTTACAGAGTGAGTAGGGGGAAGGAAGGTGATTTACTCTGCCTGGCTGTTTAAAGATGCCTTTCACACACTCAGAAGGCACAGAAGCAGCTTTGTCAAGTACTAGAAAATCATGTCATCCAGGTGAGAAGTTACAAATGCAAAATGCTAAGAAGATAAGATTAGAGATGTTGTACAGACAGGGGATGGTGAAGACAAAGATAAAATGCTTAAAGCAACGAGCCGGGGAAAATAATCTTTGAAGAAATATTTGGATTATTTGAAGTGGGCTGTTAAAATACAGAACAAGCCCTGAAGCGAGCCGTTAAAAGTATGGAATCAGTGCAGATGGAGACTGTTAATTTAGAAATGCTGATTTTGGACACAGGTGGATTGCGTAGTGTGTCAGAACTGGGGGTCCTGCTCGCTGGGTATGTTGGGGACTGTCCTGGGTTGGTCACTGGCTCTGTGTCCCCGCAGGTCCTGCACTGCTGCATCAACGGCTCCAGCACCTACACGCAGCAAAGCCACTATGTGCTGAGCCTGGCTGACCTCTCCTCCTCTGACTATGACCCCTTCTTGCCACTGGGGAACGTCAGGAGCTCCTCGGAGCCAACCCAGTGCCCCTCCTCCACCGATCTGGGCAACCTGCTCACCGTGGCTGAAGGTAAGGGCGTGCCCAGAGTGTGGGCTGGGCCAGCATGTATGTGCAGCAGTGGGAAATAGTGTTCCAGCTTCCATCTCTGCCTTGGAAACGTGCTTCTCCTTACTGCACGTAGCAACTGTTCCTTCAAAATTGAGCACGCTCTCTCTGGATGAATTCCAGTTGCCTCTGTGATAGGATGTTTGAGTTCATTGCCAATGCTGCTCCTTAGAACAAATTTATGTTTAGAAGATGTAAAGGGAAGGAGAAACACTGTAAACCACAGAGAAATAGTTTTACACTGTGTATGAAAAAACCTAGAAATGAGGAGGTTTCTGGCTATAAAAGGAGTAACATTCCTGCGGCAGAAGTGGAGGCACAGCAGTAGCTCAGAGCACAGTCACTTAATGAAATAACTGATGCACGTGCCTGTGCTGAGGGGACCATCTGAGCATCCAGGAAGTCTCTCCCTGCCTCACTTTCCCACCTGCCAGGGATGGAGGAACATTGCTTTGCAGTGACATCTCTGGTTTTCCTTGGCTTTTCTGCCGTGTCACCCTCCTGCACGAATGGCTGTGGGGATGTGGTGAAATAAAATAAATCTGTGGGACGGGTAGGATTTCTTGGAAAGCTGTTGAAAATATTTCCTTGAACAGGAAGCATCAGCAGGTCACATAGGGCAAGCTGCTGCAGTGTGGCAGAAATCTGCAGGTGCTCCTTCTGTCTTGCCTCTTGCTGCTCTTACTGATCCATTGTGTCTTCCTTGATGGTTTCAGAGAAGAGGAGGAGGAATTTGGAACTGATCCCTCTCACAGCGAGGATGGTCATGACTCACCTGGTGAATCACCTGAGCCACTACCCACTCAGCGGGGGCCCCGCCATCCTCCACAGCCTCCTGAGCGAGAACCATGACAATTCCTACGTGGAGTCCTCTGAGCTGTGCTCAGAAGTGTTCCGCAGCCCCAACCTGCAGCTTTTCGTGTTCAATGACAGCACTCTCATCTCCTACCTCCAAATCCCCGCTGAGAAGAAGGTGGGCGCCGAGGCAGCAGCGGCGCCCTCGGACGTGCGGGTGATCGTCCGGGATATCTCAGGGAAGTACTCCTGGGATGGCCGAATTCTGTACGGGCCTCTGGAGGGCTGCCTGCCGCAGCGCAGCACAGCCAGTGCCTTTGTCATCTCCAGAGACCCGCAGCAGCATGTCCTTTCCCAGAACGACGCCTCCCAGGCGGAGGAGGGAGAGGACGCCCTGGACCAGCTGCTGGAGAGGATCGGGAGCAGCAGCCCCGAGTGCCTCCTGCACCCACAGCGCAAGCTGAATGAGCCGGCGCCACCACCCTGCGGGATGAGCCCCGAACAGGAGCGTGCCATCACCGAGGCCCTGCTGCAGCAGAGTGCCCGGGAAAGGGAGTTCATTCTGAAATGCAGCTCGGACTGCAGCATGAGCGTGGCCCGCCAGGAGCCACCGCCTCCTGCCCAACCCCAAGCCTCCTTTTATTTCTGTCGGCTGCTGCTGAACGACTTGGGAATGAACTCCTGGGATAGAAGGTAGGAAGAGAGGATCCAGAACGTGCTTAGGGTACTCTTCTCACTTTTTACCCCTGAATGTGGACACACTTAAGAAAGCAAGGATCATATAGCTGGGGGTAAGAGCAGAGTTTTGAACTTCAGTGATTATTTGAAATAGACACCAATAGATTGTGCATAACAATAATTCTAAGAAATCATGTCATGTAGCGAGAACCTAGCTATTTGGATGAGGAAATACTGTGTCTCCACTGTGTTGCATTTGCCTTCAAACTTTTTGCATTTATTTTTAGAAAAAGCTTTCATCTGCTGAAGAAAAATTCAAAGTTGCTGCGAGAACTGAAAAATCTGGATTCCCGCCAATGGTAGGTGATGTGTACTGAACACACCATTGGTAAGGTTAGTGTTTCCCAAGGAAGAATGAGTCACCAGAACCAAAACTTCATTCCTGTTGAATCCAAATGTTGGTATGAAAATTGGACTGTTTGTTTCTCCAGAGTTCTGCAGCCTGAATGGAGAAGCCACCTGAGCTGGCACATTCTCTGTGTACAGAGAGCTCCAAATCAGTGGCAAAGAATAAGAGATTTTTTTCAAGTTTGCTTTAGCTGAGAGGTGAGGGAACCAAATTGATTGTGACCTGGGTACAGCTGATACAAAACAGTATTTTGTACAGAGTGATCCCTGTGTCAGGAGCAGTACTTTGAGGGGTGATCGACGCAGAACTGCTCCTCAGCCAGGAAGTGGCAGAATGAAGTTCTGCGTGTTACGGGGTTTTTTTCATTACTTGACATAGAGCTGTTTGAAAAACATCTGCAGCATTGCAGAGTTCTGAGTTTCTTCTATCCCAAGAATTTCCACATAAAATGTGCTTTGTGTTTTCAGATAAGCCAACTGAACCTGTGAGGCTTGTAAAACTTTGCCCAGGGTCTGAAAGTCAATAATGCCTCTTCTGCCTTGTATGTCATCACCCTGTAATTAAAATTCTGTAGGTCAAATTATGCTCCTATTAACACCTGTGCCACCTTGCTGTCTGTGCAGTGCTGCACAGATCTGAGTCATTAACCCTGTAATTGGAATTTGGCCACCAGTTCTGTGGCTGATGTACAGGAGGACCAGGCTTGACTCTGCTCTCAGAACTGGGATGTCTCTGCAGTGAGGTTTTGGTGGCAAAAAAGGGGGGGAAATCTGAAAGTGAGTGATGTATTTGTGTGCATAAAAGAAATTGACACACGGAGCTAAATATGGGCACCAGGTCATATGTTTGGAGTGCAGGGGGATCTGAAAAATAATTTTGAGTTGAAGCTTGTTTAATTTTGATTTCTTTTTCCATCCTGTGGCAGTCGTGAGACTCACAAGATCGCCGTGTTCTACATCGCTGAGGGACAGGAGGACAAGTGTTCCATCCTGGCCAACGCCAGGGGAAGCCAGGCCTATGAAGATTTTGTTGCTGGGCTGGGCTGGGAGGTAACAGCCATAATTTAGACAAGCTACCTTGTTGCTGGTGGCACTGCGCAGTTTTAATTCACAAAAAAAAAAAAAATTTGCTACACACTGATGCTTAGCTGCTTTTAGCTCTTGCCATGGTCAGAGCACACTCAGCACAGGAATTCTTTATGACATGTGGGTTTAATTTGCTTTGCCAAAATGGTGTGTCATAATCTAAATACCATGAACATTTTGGTGTTTGGGAAATCCAGAGTAGCTGCATGTCACATTTAAGGATCCAAGTGCCACAGTGAGATGCAGCATCCTCAGGCTGGTGCTGTTGGGAAAACAAACAAGCCTTTGGACTCAGGTTTGGCTTCAGAGAGATGTTTCTTCTGAATAAGCTTCTGGAATAATTTGTTCTAAGGGTGTTTTTTTCTGTACAAATCTTCAGTTTCTTCTGCAGTTTTTCTGGTTTTCTCTTTCTGCCTTTTATGATGCTCCTGCCAGTGGGTGGTCTGAGCCCCACAAAGCCCTTAGCCAGCAGTCTGTGGCAGAACAGTGTTGTTTCCTTGCTGCTGTTTGCTGAAGGAGGGTAAAATAGCTGGATAGATAATGACTCAGAACCTAGTTCAGAGAGATTTACTTCTAGTAAATGTCAAATACAGGCACGGGAAAGACAAATCTAATGGAAAGATCACAGAGCTGTAGGGGAAGACTTCTTTATGTCTGGGATGGCTATGGAAACCTAGGGTGGTGATTTCATCAATCTTGATACAGAAGCAAATCCTGATGATGCGTGTTGTCAGATGGCTGCTGTTTGTGCCTTTGGCTCCCTCAGGTCGACCTGTCCACACACGGAGGGTTCATGGGCGGCTTGCAGCGCAATGGCAGCACGGGGCAGACCGCACCCTACTACGCCACGTCCACTGTGGAGATCATCTTCCACGTGTCCACAAGGATGCCCTCCGACTCAGATGACTCACTGACCAAAAAGGTAAGGCTTTCCAGTGTGTTCCACAGCACTGCAGTCACCAAATGCTTCCATAAAAGTCTGAACTGAAAGCAGCCTTTGCTGACTGGCCCTGGCAGGCTGTCCCTGCATTGCCACATGGTGCTCTGCAGCTAGGTTAGCTGAATTAAATGGCATCTAAATTCTGGGTTCTGAAACACAATTAACATTTCCATGGTAGCCTCAAATGCCACCATCAGTAATAATATTAGCAATAATTTCATTTGTACATTGTCTGCCTGCCAAAACTGCTGTAGGTTGGTAGAACAAAGCAACCCAATGCAGCGTCATCAAACTGTTCTGTTTGAAACAGCGAAGCAAAAGAGGGCTGACAGGCTCAGGAGCTCAAGCAGCCAGCTCAGAGTTCAAGACAGTAGCCAGGTAGGCACAAGTCTGACAGGCAACATCTGCTTCAGACAGCCAGAACCCAGCCCAAAATTCTCTTGGTATCAGTACTTAATTGTTTGTCTTTCCTAGCGAGGAGCAATTTCAGATTATGCTGTTTGCCAGCTGCTGCTTAGACTCAAAGATTTTTGGGGCATACGAAATCTCTGCCTTTTTAATTAGGATGGGCAACTTGTCCTGCAGAGGTTGTTAGCATGCATCAGTAATGTTGCAGCAGCCATCCAGTTGGTTTCAGAATGATGTGTGCTTTTCTTTGGAATATAAAGGTGGAATCTCTGATTACTGGTTCTGAAAAATTGCCCAGTGTTTCGTGCTAAAGTCAGATCTTGTCTTTTTTGTTGTGATATCTGTCATTAAATAAAAGGAAAATCAGCAAAATTACATGTTTTTCTTTCTGTATGTAACTCTCTACCTTCATGGATGCGAGGCTATGGAGAAAAGTACTCTTGAGTGCTTCAGGATGGAGCAGTGGGGTAGTGGTGTGTAGGACAGGGCCGTAGAGTCTCTGTGACCATACCAGTGTAAGACTGTATTTTGATTGTTCCTGGCCAGTATTTGTCCAGCTGCTAGACCAAAACTCCAGTGATGAATGATTTACAGTTGCCCTAGGCAACATATTCCATATTCCTATGCTCCACTTCTTGTACCACGAAAAAATCTCTGGTAGTGCCTACTTTGCTTCAATTTAAGCCCATTGATTCTTATCCTATTTCACATGGGTATGAAGGACAGATTATTTTGCAGTGCACTTATGCATGTCTGAGAACTGCTGCCATGTCTTTCCCAGACTTAGTTTTCCTACACAAACTGTGGCCATTTGTTTAGTCTAACCTTCCCTTGTAAGTCCTTGGTTATGTGGAAGCCTGGCAAAGACACTGGGATGTGGTCTGGCTGTTGAGTACTTCATCACCTGGGAGAGGAGAGCATAGTGTGGCAGAGCTACCACAAGGGGAAGGACGGGATTTAGCTGCAAACAGTCCACTTATTCTCCTTATTTTCATCTATGTTATGGGTTATCACAGGCTCTGAGGCTCTTGTTATTCTATTTGTCTTCCCTGTGTTTGCTCTAAGAGAATTCCTTCTCTGTGAGAAACAGAAACCAAAAGCATTTATTAGCTGCCAGTCTCCAAGTTCTGTACTGCCAGGAAACCAGGCCAGCTCCAGCACACGCTGTCTACAGAAGATAATTGCAAAGGAATTGCTCTGAGATCTTTTCAAAAAACCTGAGATCTGCTCTAGGAATGGAACCCTGCAGGGATAAAACTGGGAATTCCAGTGAAGGACAAATGTCTGAGCAGGCTCATGGACCCGAGGAGCTGCAAGCAGTGGCTTGGACCAGATGACTTCCAGAGGACTTTTCAGTGTGTACTCGTCCGTGGTTCCACACACAACAGTTTCATTCAGTTTGTCACAGCTTCTGTTGTGAGCAAATATGCAATTCTGTGCAGATCAGCATGGATTGTTGACAGATTTTACAGACCTGCAGCTGTGAGTGGAGAAAAGGTGCATTTCAGAAGCACTGCACTTTCTGGAAGGTGAACAACTCTCTGGGCTTAAGTCCTTACCTCACATTGTTGGAGCAGAACATCCACGTTAAAAAGATTATTTCTTACTTCATATTTATTACTTCTTGTCATCAATGGTTTTGTTTTATGCAAGTGTGGGAGAGAAAGATGGAAGCCCATGGCATTCATTCAGTTCCTGCTCCTACAGCTGAACCGTACCTGGTGATACAGAACAGTGGTGCTGGGAGGAGAAAAGTTCATCAGGATGCAATGAGGGCCACAGCTTCTTTTTTCTTGCCCTCCCTCTGGGATCTAAGGTCCCCCTAATCTCTGAAATCTTTGTGATTGCTGGGGTTTCTTCCCTGCTTGTTTTGCCTCAGACCAAGAGAGGCTTCATCCCTGTCAGCACACTCCTAGCTGAACAGAAGGACTGACCACCTGCTGCCCTGGGGAGCTATAGCAAAGCCATAAATTCTGGGGGCTGCGGAATTCAGCAGATGTAGTAATTTTACTTAAATATATTATTGTGGTTCTTCGTTTTTACTGGATGCAAGGATAAATTAAGTTCTGGTATGAATTTCCCAGAATAAGTGCATTTCCAGTGGGGATGTGCTTGGCCTCTTGTTTTTGTGCAGCAGAGCTGTGATTTGCAGTCTGCATTTTTTTATTTGAGGTATATGCTGACATTGTATTGCTAATTCAGAAAAGAAGAAAGAAAAAAAAAGAAAAAAAGAAATAAAAACTCCTCTCCAAATAAGTCTTGGCCCCAACAGAAATCTTTCCTAGTGGTGTAAACAAAATTTAGCTGATCTCTTTTGCTGCTGTAGGGTTCAGCATCATTGGTTCCAAACTTTATCTGCCTGTCTTGTGACAAGAGTGAAAATCAGTCCCAGGAATGGCATCCTACCATCCCTGTCTTGTTCTGCTCAAATTATGCTTAACGGTTTAAAGATGTGCTGCTGAATTTCTCAATGATTTATTTCATCTTCATTGTCAGAGCAGAACTTTTTCAATTCAGAAATCTGGTTGCAACCCCATACTGAACTCTTGCTCCTTTGCTGCAGAAATTTGTTAGCTGGGGCTAGATTAGATTTTTAGCAGCTAATCTGACTGCTGTAGGGGTTTTCAGAGTGGGGACAGAGCTGTGCTATTGGATTTGTCCAATTCATTTGACTCCAGGACTATAATTGCACTTATGTCTTACAAGGCTTTTATGGCCTCAGGCTGGCGAGCAGCAGAAAAACAAATTGGCAGTGATACAGTGAGAGTGAAAGGGAATGAAAGGCACACATTATCAGTCTCCAGGCAGCCCTGCTCTGGCAGGAAGTTTCTTGCTTAATTTACAAATAAAACTTAGATTTTAGGATGGGTGCACAGTCAGCCAGACAATGGGGATGTCAGGCCCGACTGTTACTTAGCAAAAGTAGCAGCCATGCCTCCCCAAAAGCAGGAATTCTTCAGTCAAACAGACGACTCCTCTCTGGAGCCAGCTGGCTGTGTAATGCAATTAGAAGGGAAAGGAGGTCATGCTGGAGGTGTGTGCCGTGACCAGTCTCAGCACTGCCTGCTGGCCCGAGCACCCGCAGAGCCCAGGGCCAGAGCTGGAGCTGCCTGCCCGGGGCTGGAGAGTGCGGTCCCAGGCAGGGACAGTGGTGCTGACCCGGGGCTGGGGCTGTGTCCCAGCACCCCGTTAGCCAAACTAGGGTCAATTCCTGTGCCCGCCGAAAATTCCTGTGCACCGGGGAGGACACGCTGCCAGTGCCAGAGCTGCCTTCCCTTGTTGTGCGCAGAGCCATCTTTCCAGACTGGTGTTGAGGTTTGCTTTTAAAACCAATCTGATTTCATGTCTGCTTTGGGATTTTTTTAATGTAGCTTTTTTCTTTATTCCCCCCACCCCTAAACTGGGTGGGGAGCACAGCCTGGAGCTCTGGCTCTGCAGGCCTTGGCTGTGGGGCTTTGGACATTTCAGCACAACTTGCTGAAGTCCTTCAGGGCACTGAGTTTGCCCCACAGGTGCTCTTTTGAATAAACAACACAGGAAAATAGCAGCTGGCTTACTGTCACTGATGAGATTATTGTAATGGCTTTTTATCAATGGAGTTACCTCTCAATAACAAATATTTTTGATTAATGCCAATTTTTTTCTTTGTAGCATTATACCTCGTAACTGTGCTGCTTAAGGATGTGTGGCTTCAAAACAAGGGCAATAACTCAAGCTCTAAAACAAGTTGCTGGCACACACTGGGGATTGTGGCAGACTCATGAGCACAGCAAGTGTTGGTTCAGCTAAGTTCCCTTCTTCACTGAATTTTGTTCTGAAGGGTGCAATATCAGTACAAAGTGTTTGATTATTATCATAACAGTTCCTTGGAATCTTAAAAAGGGTTCATCAAGCAGTATTTGGACATATTTTGATGACTGTTTTTATAGCAGTATGTGCTATTTCTCACCCCAGAAGCCATAGGAGGCATAGCAGTACAGAGCCTTTGCTTCAGAAGAACTGAGCTGGGTTTGTTTGTGAATTGCCCTCTGCACCTGGGCAATGGAACTGCCTTATGGAATTTCATGTCCACATTTATTTGTTTGGCTTCCTTCAGCAAAGGTTGCTGGGTGCCACCATTGTAGGCTCTCTGTGCAGGGAAGCCAGTGCCAGAGCTGGCTTGGGCTCAGCCTGGCAAATGTGGGTACTTCCAAATCCCTGGCAGGGGTTCCCTGAGCTCAGCTGGGCTGAGCTGGGCCCGTCCTGGAGTAGGACAGCCTGGCCAGGCATTCTCAGCATCTGGGACCTGCTGTGCACAAGGTCTGCTCGCGCAGATGGATTTTAGGGGTGTGTCCGACTAAACTTGACATCTCGCTTCTAATCACTTTGGAGGTGACCTGGCTGCACCTGGTCACGGAGAGTGAGATCAGGGTTTTGTCCTATGTATAAATTCCTGCTACCTTTGGTATGTGTCAGTTTGTCACATTACCAACATGAGTGTTTTCTTATGTGTTGCTTTGTTTTTACTAAGCTGCTGCACAGATATCAAGGTGACCACAAGAACAGCAATTTCTACTTGCTTTGTACACGTAAAAAGCTCTAGTAATAGTATTGTTAATGTTCTTGTGTTTTTCCAAGACAAAAATTATTCATGTTTTCTTCAAACAGAGCTAAAATTACTTTTATTCATGGGTGTAAATAAAAGCCAATTATTATCTTCTGTTTAATTTAAAATAAACTGAGAATCTCAGTCCTTCTGGGAACTGAGCTTTACTTCATTCTACTGGTACATAAACTGTAAGCCAAGTTCACAGTTGTAACTTTTAAAAATTTTTCACAGTATGTTGGTTTTGCCACATTTCTCTCGTGACTGAGGGGTCCAGTTTGCCACCAATACATAGGAGTGAAAGTTTTTCCTTCTAAAGGCACTGTGTGGTTCTGAATGGGGAAGCCTCATCAGCACAGTGTAGGCTGATCCAAAGCATGTTGCGGTTAGTTGTTATTTACCAGTGAAAATCACCACCTTATTTTCCCTTTTTTCTCTCCCTCTACACGGAGTGAAGTAGCAGAGCTTCATTTTGGCTTCTTTGTTCGGTCTGTTGTGCACATTGTTCTGGGGGTAGCACCAAATTGAAGGGGGGGTGTCTTTTAAGCTTTAAGTGGGACTTAAAGTCTCTTTATGCTTGGAGCTGGCATTGTGTGTGTGGATTACACTTTAACTTTAAAGCTTACAGTTGAAACCATTGTGTGAGGCTTGTATGTGATTGCCAAATAGTTTTTGCCATCTGTTAGATCACCTCCAGCTCCTCCAGCAGCAGAGCAAACACACACACAGGCTCTCAGATGCTTTCTGTGTATGTCATGTTTAAATTTTATCCGTATTTCATGCAGCTCTGCTCCAAATGAAAAGGTGTAACTCCCAGAGTATTTCCCATTCTTCTGTACTTCACACTGCCCAGATATTTTGCTGACTTTTCAGGCAGGAGACCCCTCCAGACATAGTCCATGAGGAGATGTTTGTGGATAATAAATTCCGTTATAGTGGTTCATGACAGGCAGTTTCTTGACATTCTGAGTCAAGGCATTTCATATTTCTGTGACAGCTGCCTTATTTTAGCTGGAATACAATGCTCTGTTGGTTAATGCTTTGTTCCAGTAATTCAGTTTTCCATCTTAAATCACTGTAGGTAATGTACATTTACATATCATGCTAATGGCTAGTTTGATAATGACTTAATTAAGCCATCAGACAACAATGAGTTCTAAATGAAGCAAATTATTGAGCTGATGCTTTCATGAGCAACTGGAGAAAAACAATATTTTAACTTTTCTGTAATGAAATATTCCTGCTATCGAGCATTGTAATTCAATTTGTGAGCCATGACCCTTCGTGCAGCGTAGTTATCACTTGGATTAATAAAAAGCCAATTTACTGTTGCAGCTCCGTCACTTGGGAAATGACGAGGTTCACATCGTGTGGTCTGAGCACACCCGCAACTATCGCAGGGGCATCATCCCCACTGACTTTGGGGACGTCCTCATCGTCATCTACCCCATGAAGAACCACATGTTCTTCATTGAGATCATGAAGAAACCTGAGGTACGTTCTGGGTGCTTCACTGGCTCTGTTGTGCTGTGCCAGTGAGCAGCAGTTCTGTTGCTTTAAGCAGGGCTCAGTGGTTTAGAGTCTGGGGGTTGTTTTTTCCCCAGAGAGTATGAAATCAGTCTGTCCATGTCAGGTGAAAGATAAGCTGAGCAATGAGCTAACTTTAAAACTGGACTTACTCATAGTGGTCGGAGTGATTGCTCATTCATTTTATAGCCGTACTTAGCGCTGAGTGAAATACTCCAGAATTCTCAACCCACAGAAGTTACTGGGCAAAGAACAGTATTTAAACCATTGTGAATGTCCTCTGAGGCAGTGAAAGCAAACCATTCATGATTTGAGTTCCTTGTGTGGTGTTGGGTCACTGCTGTACACACAGCACCAAGCAGAACCTCACACGTCTGTGGGACTGTCATTGTCACCTGACTGGGTGGGAAGATGCAGTCATTGGACATCCTATCATCAAACAAAGTATGGGAGGTTCACAGTTGAGACATTTTTTGGAAAAAAATGCATTTTTTTGCAAAACGTCAAGAGGTGTGTGTATGTACATGTGTGCATGTGTGTGAAAAAGCCACTTCAGTAAATGCTCGTCTGGTATATTATGGATGCAAAAATATGCATAAAATATACGGGACAATATTTGTCCAAAAGAAAAGCCAACTGTGGTAAATGCCTCCATCGTATCCCATATTGACCAGGTGTAGACACTATTTTGAGTTGTGCATGATGGAGTTGTTGGATATTGACAACCAGTGCTTGGTCAGTAGACGTTTCAAACTTGAAAATTTTCTAATAGTGGGTTGTTGCGTTTTTTTTATGCTTGGTGTTGAGCTGTGCAGTTTAGTTTTTGAGCATGTTAGCTTTTAGCTTTTTTTAATGTTCCATCAGGGAAATGAGACTTTAGCATTAGGAACACACTTGAGACTTCTCTGGAGCAATGAAGAAAAGCTGTGTCATCTTACATATTAGTCAAAACCACCCGACGGGCAGCCAGAATAAGAGCTAACTGGAAATTTAGTGTTATCCCTACATTTAAAGTACAAACCATTACAATGTAATAAAATTAATCCAGACATTTCCAGGCCAAGTGTGGCTGACCTTTTGTTCACCAGCTACTGACCCCAGGGTGAATGAACGAGCCTTGCAGAGAGAAATGTCTGTTGTTTGGCTTCAGTCCCTGGCATTTAAATTGCATTCCCTAATCGAATGAAAAGGCTGTCCTCTCTATCAGGTTACAGAATCCATGGCAACATTTGGCCTTTTATATCCATAATGTTAGCCTTTTTGTTTGCAGCCAAGTAGAGACACCTGGAGCAATGTTAACATTAACCGCTTTAGCATTAATAGCTTCATTATAGAAGAATTTCTGATCAGATAGCTGTTACTTTTGTTATATTGCTTCAGCTTGTATTGTTTTCATTTTTGATCTCCCTGCTTGGCAACGCAGCAATGATTTGCAAATTTTTTTGTCTTGATTAATTAAGCAATATAATTATCAGGAACTGTGCTGCTGTCTTTGCCCGACAAAGCTTCGGAGGGAAGACAATAGTAAGTCTGTTAGTGTGAATGCATTCCACGCGTCACAGATGCACGAGGATATTGGGAACAATGAGAGGAAAAGCTGCCTGTAAGAGGGGACAAAGCATGCCAGGCAAGCTCCGCACTGCACATACCGCCAGGGACATGCTGCGGGTTCCCTGGGACACAGATGCCTCGTTAGATTGCAGCTCGTCATCAGAGATTAATTCTCAGCCATTTGGTACAATAATTTACCCATTCCCCACTCTTTTAACTAGTGCTGCTTGCTGTAGAGAGGAAGTCTCTTTGTGCTCAGAAGGTTTATTTAACCTTGCCTACTTTTACTGCGGGCAACAGAAATAATGATTTTGCTGTTGGAAATTGAAATGAAGCAGGTGTTTGCAATGGGCTGAATATTAATTTTTGCTTCACGGATAACTTGCAGTGACATTTGGAGTACTCGCAGAAGGGGATCTTTCCTCTATTTTTTAAAATTGATTCCTGTCAAAGCTGGCTGTTTGTTTGTGGTGGCCACCGAAGTCCTGTTTTCCACGGCAGGGTGTTGGGTGCCAGATTTGGAGCGGAGCCAAGTGGGGAGCGCGCCCTGCACGTTCCACTGGCCTCCCCCCCAACCCTTGTTAGGGCAGAGCCCCCGTGCAGATGGAAGCTGACGAGATGCAGCTCCACTGACTTTAATGACCCTTGGCGAGGTCACTGTATGTGCTCGGGAATGAATAATTCTGAGCCCTGCGTGCATGCAGTCCAGCTGTGTGGTGCTTGGACCGAGGCGGGCTCCAAAGCCCTCGGCTCTGCTGCTGCTCTCCCTGGCTAGGATACATGCACCCTGTCCCTGGGTTACGTCTGTAAATTCTGTAGTGCAGTGCTGAGAAAGTCTGCCGCGCTCCCCAGCTCCTGGTGGGTGTGAAACCGTGAATGCAAGTGCTGTAAGCAAAATGTACTTGTCCAAAAAGCCCAGCAGGGAATTTCCCTGCCCCAGTAGCATCTGCTGATCTGACTTTACATATCTGGTATTTGTGTGGTGGTATCACTTTAATACTAGTATGTACTTAACCTCCTTATCTGTACTTTTGCGTTCTTTTCTCTTGCTGTCAATGCTTCCAGACAGTGCATGGGATAAAAATTTCACTTAAAAACATTACTGCCTAGAGAGGCAAAATTGATGCTCCATAATGTTATCATTTTGGTGGCATTGATTTTCCTCTGTCCCCTTCCCTTCCAACTGCCTGGATAGTAATGCCAGCAGTAAATAAAAAAATTGAAAAGAAGGCAAAACCACTATGGAAACATTTTACACTTTTCTGTTTTATTGGGGGGTGGGTAATTATTTTAAGTAAAGGAATGACAGAATAAGTGTGTGCAGAGACAGCTGTCATTTCCAGATGTTACATTAAACCAAAATTTCTTCTGTAATTCATTGCCACTTCTAATTAGAGGAATTCCCTAGATGCAGGGGATTTATATTATTCCCTTTGTCCATTTATTGAATGACTGTCACAGTCACCCACAAGCAGTTGGAGAAGAATAATAGAGGGTATTTATTTATGTGATAAGCCTCTGTACAGATGGAAAAAATCCGTAGCTTAAATATTGATAATTGTTGCTGGCTTCTGTCTAGGGCTTTAGCTGAGGGGTTGGTTTTTTATTTTGAGACTCTGAGAGGGAAATTAATTTGAATACTTGCAAGTACTGAAAAGTTGTGCATTTAAACATCAAAATTTTCTGGGTTTGGCAGGCTCAGGTCTGTTTTGTGTCTGCAGTTCTGAACATGGTTTACTTTTAGAAAGCATCTCTTGTTCGTAGTGTGGTCTTTATCTGCAGAGCCTCAGGTCACCAGAGGATGTCACACAGGGGTTTCCTGTGGAGGTGGCCCTGAAGGAGCAGCATTTGGGCACCTTGACCCTCTGGGCTGGGCCCATTTGTGCCTGTCCTGACCCTGTGTCCTGCCCTTGAGAGAGCTCCTGCTCTGCCATCTCCTCTGCCTTCCACATACCTCCTTATCTTGGACCAGCTCAAGATTTTCTTCTCTTCTATGAAGTCCATGGAAGGAGTTTATAGAGGATTATCTGAAGTAAATACATCTTTGCAAAGCCTCCTGCCAGTGTTCGAGTCAGCCAGTGAATCAGGGTCTCCTGTTGGGATCCCAGATGGAAAACAGCTCCTAATATTCACTGCCAAAGGCATATTGATTGCAAATTCATAGATGGCCTCAGTTTCTACGTGTACCAAGCTTGTGCTTAGCCAGCACAATGTTCTGAGACATGTGTGTGTCTGTGTAGTGTGCTACGAGCAGTCATGGGGGATTTAAACACTCATCAACTTGGGAGATGAATGTCACACTGCAAGTCTCAGTGTGGAAAACAATGTGGTCACACTGTTTTCATGGCAAAATGCTGCACCAGTCTCCTGCAGTGGTTCTGAAGCCTGCTTTTCTGTTTTGGGGCACCCAGGTGCCGTTTTTCGGTCCCCTCTTTGATGGCGCCATCGTGACTGCGAAGCTGCTGCCGAGCCTGATCTGTGCCACGTGCATCAACGCCAGCAGAGCCGTCAAGTCCCTCATCCCACTCTACCAGAGCTTGTATCCTTTCTCCACGGGGCAAGGCTCCCCTTGGTAGGGTTCTCACTTGGAGCATCATTGTGCAGAAAGGTAGGCTGGGATGAAAATCCTTCCTGTTTGATTTCATTGGCAAAGGTCAGAGCTTTCTTTGCATCCAGCTGGATGTTCTCAGTGGTTCACACCCAGCTGCCATCCGGTGTTTTCAAAATGGAATGGTAATGTCACAGGAGTCTCTCACCAGCAGCTTCTGTCTCGCTGCTGGTGGGCTTGGGCTTAGCACTGGTGCTTTGATCTGTGAGAAATGGTAACTCCTAGCTTTCTTTCACACTGATAGAAGTTGTGGACTGTGTATGTCAGGCTGGTAGCCAGAGCTCAGCCATGCTCTTATCCTCTCCAATTAACTTTACTTGGACTCTTTACATTAATAAGACAGATGGGATTTGTCCTCAGATACAGATGTTTCAGGTCCCACATTCCAGTTTCTTTCCAGTCATGCCTGTGTTTGGGCATTTTCAGAACCTGTTTTCCACCAGTGGCTGGAAGGTAGCTGGAGGATGTGCTTCTCTGGGACAGGAGTCATGACACAGACTGTGGTTCTTGGGTGCTACACAGACCCACAGTGTTAGCACTGGTTTGCACCCATGCTGGGGTCTTCTCATAATGCCATCATAGATTTCATAGCTTGTTTTGCTAATCACATCACTTACTTCAGGACAAACACTCACTGCACTTTGTTTTCTCTGGGGAGCATTTGATTTGAGTATTTTTCTAATCACATGACTTTGAGAAAGAGTTTGTGAAATGTTTTGATCTTTGAAAGAACATTGAGGAATTAGTTTAAGATACACATTTTTAAAACATGGAATATCCTCAAAGTACTAATTAGGGTTTTTTTTTTTTAACTAAACTAAAATAAATAAATTTTATCCAGTATACTTTGCAAAAGTCATCAGAAAGTAAAAGTAGCATTGCAGTTAAATAGATTTGTGTTAATAACTAATTCTTTACTCATTGTAAAGCAAATGGTGGTGGTTGTGCAAACTGTGGCAATGCCTGACAGGTGAGTCAAGGCTCGCTGTGTTTTCTTCTGCTTCTTGAGAGAAATCGAACAAATTCCAGAAACTGTGCTGTGCAGAATTTAGCTTAATCTGTCTGTTTCTCAGTGTTTAATACTAAAGTAACAGTGTAGTAAAATAGATATAAGTAGCAGCAGTTCAGATTCATTCAGCAGAATGAATCTGTCCCAGCCCCTCACTCCCAGCTGGAGTCCTCCCATGTTTTGGCGTTGAGCATTTTGTGAGTGAGCAGCACTCACCAGCTGGCTGTGCTCCTGCTGTCCAGGGCGGTCTCCCTTCAGGTCCCTGTGCATCCCTGGGGTGACAGAGCTACACAGACACTGCAGCACAGGGCACTGCTCTGCACAGGTCTGAGGCAGCCTCTGTCCCCACATTCTTTTCTGATTTTGTTTGTGTCTGCTTTTGCACCTGTGCTGTCCATAGTGAATCAACTGCCACTTGTCTGTCTGATAAATGAAAGTGGATTGAGAAACTCCTGAAATGGCACAAAGGGGATGTGGTGAGCAGATCCCTTCGGGGCGATACTGGAGCAGGAGAGAAAGCTATCTGTAATTCATTCCCTAGATAATGCAGACTCTGAGATACCCTAAAGCCACCAGCTGGAATGTGAGTGTGTAGATGTGAAAAGGTGATGTTTGGGCCTGTCCAATGCAGCTCCCAAAGGGTGAGTGACTCAGGCCTGGTGTTTGCTGTTCAGCTGCTGCGAGCAGGACAGGAGGCAAGCAGACCCAGCAGTGCAAACAGTAAATGGAAGTGCCATTATCAGACTGGAGATGGAAATAACTCAAAAATGTCAGTGAGAGGGAGAAATAGAAAGCAATGTTCCTGGCAAAGTGAGGGACGATGTTTGGCACACACCAGTCATAACTGTAGTTGGGATGAGGGCTGCAGGCTGGAGTGAGGCAGAGCTGAAGAGGATCTGCAGCTTCTCTTTGGCACACGGGTCATGTTAAAAGGCAACATCCCTGCTAAGGGTCAATAGCTGAAGACATTTGGACTCCAGTGTGGTTACAAACAAATCAAACAACTTCATCCGGTGTCAGTGGTTCCATGGGGATAAGGTGCTGCATCCGTGGTGCTCGTGCTGGAGCAGTGGCAGAGTGTGAAGTACCTGCAGGGACTCATCCCTCCTCTGCCCTGGTGGTGCTGGGAAGCCGGGGCAGCGTCTTGCCAGCAGTGACAGCTGAAGTCACTTGTTGGAAAGTCTGTAAACTCAGGCTACAGCTGCACTTGTCAGGAGCTGTAAGGGAAGTGTAATCAGCCACAGAGATTAATTTGCATCTCAATTAGGAAAGAGTCAGGAGGAAGCTGTAGGGTCTGTTGCTGGAAGGTTGTGGAAGAAATCTCATCAGGCACAAAAGGCTCCCGACTTGGTGCTCCATCGAGCGGAGGACAATATCTGAGTCTGGTTTCCATGGGGACCGAGACCGCAGAGCCGCAGGAGCATCTTGCTGCCCGCAGTCGCTTGGTCATGATGACACAAATTCCACTGCCGTGCCCAAATACAGATTTCTGTTGGAAATCTCTTTGAAAATTAAGAAGGTAACTATGGCAGACCACATCAGACTTTTTTTAATTTCTTTTTTTACGTTTATGTAATGCTTTTGGTTTTAAGGAATTCATTAGGGCAAGAGATTCGTTAAAAAACAATTAACTATATTTAAACTTCAGTTTAGAGCCATTCTGGCTACAGGTTCTTTGTGTCCATCGAAGGCACATGGTGGCATTCCAAGGGTGCTGCATGCACAGCTCTGTTGTCTTTGGAATAGTGCTGTCTCTGCCGCTGCTGCAGTGCTTCCATGGGCAGGGATGATTGTGCATCAGTTTATGTTCCAAATTCCCATTTTATTCCTCCTTGGTGCCATAGAGCAGTGAGGCTGAGTGGCTGCAGCCCCTGCTAATTGGGACTCTTGCCATCCTTGAGTAACTGCTGAGCATGAGGCAATGTGCTCCAGCAGCCTCTCCAGGCTGCTTTTTCAGGCAGTATCTGACTTTAAATGTGACTGGGACTTACAGAAATCATAAGTAATAAGATGACTTAAATTTTACAAGAACAAAAAATAATATTTACGCTTGCAACAATTGTTGTATTGAAAGGAATATATTCGTGCAGGTTTTTGAGCACATCTGAGCCTCTTTTGTATGTGCTGGGAAAAGGAAGGAATAACCTCTCTTGCAACAATTAATTACATGTCATAACTAAGCAAGGGTCTGTTCTGTTTCCAGCAGTGCTGAATTTTTCAAAAACTGGTGGGAGTTTCAAAAACGGGTGGGAGTGGGGCTGTAAAAGTGCATCTCTGAATGCTCTTCCAGCTTGCGTGAAACAAGCTGCGTGCTGGGAAGGATTTCTAAACACTTGTGTGATCTGGAGTGCCATGGCACTAAGCTGCAGCAGAGCTCCTCTCTGGGAGCTGCTCTTGTCTGAGGATAAATACTGGGGGAAACCAGGGTTTGGACTGAAGTATTACAGGTGTGATTGGCAACTGCTGTCTAAGCTGACAGTTCCTAAGCTCAGGTGCTAGTCAACCTTCAGACATGAAAATCTAGCTAGTTTGGCAGGTATCAGGCCTTTTGGTTGGCCCATAATTCAGTCCCAGTCTCCAAAAAGACACTGGGATTTGGAGATAGTGATGTCTGAACAAAAAGCTCCTCTTAGAATGCCCAGGGAAATGCAATTCTCACTGCCCAGGTTATCTTTCCAAATGGAGCCATTTCTTTTCTCCTTGGATTGAATTGGCTTAATTTAAAAATTGTTTCAGTGTTATTTTGAGTATCTTACCACTTTGGGTTTTTTATTTCCTCCACCATTTCAAATAACTCTCGTACTCTCAGTCCTTCCTGACTGGGATGCTAACTGAATTTAGAGAAAAGTAGGAAATACCCCAACGTGTGTGAAATGTTACCTCAGCTTTGAGGAGCTCTTTGTACTCTGCCTTGGGGAGGGTGGAATGTGTCCTCTGTGCCAGCACCAGTGGGCTTCTTCCCTGTTTTTTTCAGTGACTTCTGGTAGTCTTCAAATTATGTTCTTAGCAATTCAAGCAACTACATGTACTTCCTGTGAATGAGTAAATAGGGAGCTAGTTCTTGTTGGGGTTTATTAATGCACTGATTATAAAATTATCTCTGTGCACAATCTCGCTTTTGGGATGAGTTGTTTGTTCTTATGGGCAGCAGAGGGGCTTGATCTCATGCTGCCTGTTGACTTCTGCACTCTACTTTGCTGTGACATCGGGTGCTGGAGGTGTCTGTGCATTGGAACAAGCACAAACGAGCATGGTGGGGATGAGAGCTCCTTATGTAATGAGCACTGGATGTCACCATTTCCCAGCTCACACTTTGCACTCCTTTTTGTGGGCCTGAGGAAAACACAGCCCTTACCCTGGAGAAGTAATTTGATACATGAGTAACTCTCTCACTTTTTCTCCACTGTAATGGCAGTGGTGTGCCTGCTCACCTGTGCCAGCCAGCAGCTCACAGGGGTAAAGCCAAAACTCCGTCTAAACACATAACAAAAAGACATCCATAACTTTAATTCATTACAACTCATCCAGATATTGACATACTAATATATGCTAGATGTGTTAATATCTGTAACCAAGAAGATTAAGCAAAGAACATCAGCTTTAAATTCTGAATTAAATCCCTTTCTTGGGTTAAGCCAATTTCTGATTAAACTAATAGAGAGTGCCCGATCTGCTTACCTGCTTTATCTATGAAAGAAAGGTATTTGCTATGATGGACTTAATTGTGTGAATGGCTGTCAGATGCTCTGGAGGCTCGTGTGGTGTCAGACACGTTTTGTGTCCCTCTCAGTGTGTGTTTTGTGACACTGGCATTTGGAGCTCTGCTGTGGGTACAAGGCAGTGTTTGATCCTGCTGGGGAAATGAGATGGAAAGCCTGTTATTCCTTTCAGAGAGGGTTCACAGTTTGTCCCCTTTATTTCATCCCAAGAAGTGGTGCCCTCCAGCTATATCGATGCTGATAGAAATGGCTATGAAATTCTAAAGCATGTGTCACAGGAGCTGTGGCAATTTATGTGACATGGCACCTGATAGTTTTCTGCCGAGCGGCCGGCCCTGGCTGGCACGAGTGCCTGTCAGTGGCCAGTGTCCGTGGGGAGCAGCAGGTCCCGCTCACCGCCCTTGGCCAGGGGTGCCCAGACCCGAGGGGGGCTGGGGCTACACGAGCAGGCGCTGGCAGCTCTGCCCTTCATCCTGCGCGGCCCCTGCCGCAGCCGATCAATGGCCAGGCTGTCTGTCTCCTCTACCTTCCCTCCTCACAGCCAGAACCTTCTCCAGGCAGCGATCGATGCCTCTAATCTGCTCCAGCCTGTAATAAGTCATGCGAGGCAAAGCTTTTAGGTGGCATTACATGGGATTGTGGAGGCGGCTCCTCAGCTCTCATTCATAGAGCTCTTCATGGACTCGCAGAGAATCCACTGCGTCCCGTCAGTGCATATCTAAAGAGTATGAAATGCTTCTGCAGGTCTAAACTCCACATGCTGCTGCACTGTGCAGACACAATGGGATCACATTTCTCTATTTTCTGTTTCATGTCCATTCCTGAACCTGCTGGCGGGCCCTTGTTAGACACACAGCTTGTACCCGCATTGCTGGGGTAGCAGGGAACAGCCAGGGGGGCTGCACGGCAACAGTGCAGTTGATTTTGTCACTATAACATGAGGCACCACTATCCTTCCCCACGGCTGGGAGCTGCCAAGTTTGCTGAGGGTTGTTGAGAAAGTCCCAGGCTGATTCTGACACGGAGTTTTAAACTGCTGATCTCTTGGCAGCATCTGTGCTCTTCAGTAGCACTAAATAAACCCCAGCAGTAGTAGAGGCTCTTCTTTGCTGGCTGATGTAATGGAGAGTTAGAAAAACAAACCTGGAGTTAAGTGACATCGAGAATATAATGTATTTTTAAATGAAAAGTGAGTTCACTGTGTGATATGCGTCAGGGAAAAAAACTCAACAAAATAAACTCAACCTTGGATTTCTAAATGACATGTGTAGTAGTATATGTGTACTGGTTGCAAACAAGGGTCCTAAACGACACAGCCACGCCTCTTTAAGCCCTGCCAGAGACTAGGAAGTTCTGATCTTGCTGGAAATGGTTTGGTTTGGGTGGTGTAATCGTGCCCTTCCCTGGAGCCCTGGACGGGGGGGGGGCGAGGGGGAAGTGCCTTGCAGGCAGCTTGCAGGGCCACACAATGCGGTACTGGGCTTTGTTTATGAGCAGTAAATATCCCTTTCACGAGAAGGTGTGGAGTACACAGAGGTGCAAACACCTGTCCCACGGTGCTTAATGTTTTCTCTTGGGTTACACAAAGAGCCTCCAATCTGTGTTTCATGAGAGGCGCTTGCTCATTCTTTGGTTCTTTGACAAAAGCAAAATTAGTATATTCGGGTTACTAACAAGGACTTCATCACATCTTGTGGTTCTTGCCGGTTTGCAAGGGGTTCACATTCTGTGTCTTTTCAAAGTAATTTTTGCTGTTGCCCCCCATTAACTTTGAAGGGATGTGGGNGCCCTCGCACGGCTTCCGCGGGCCCCGGGGTCGCTCCCCCGGGCGCGGGGCTTTGTGCGGCCTGGCCGGCTCATTAGCATGCGGCCCGGGCGAGCGGGGTTCTGCTGGCTTACCAGCTGTTCCTGCTGCTCCCGACAATGTCCGGCGGGCCGGGCTGGCCGCGCTGCGCGGCCGCCGCTGCGCTCCAACAGCCTTTCCGCTGGGGATGCCCACGTGGCACCGCAGCGCCGGCCGGCCTCGCATGGCATATGGTGTCTGGATTCATACAAGATGCAAAACTATTCTGCCGCTAATGCACAATGACTCATAGCATTGCTAATTTTTCCAACAAAAGCCCACTTCCACACCCACACTTTTAACCCCTCAGGCTAAAAAGCCTCTTCTTTAGTTTCAAAGCCATGGAAATGTAAGGAGGTGGCTTCTGGATCAATATATGAAACCCTATATTTATTTAAAGCATATGCACGCTCTAACGGGTATTTTAAATTTCAGTGAAAGCTGGTTTGCAAATTGCCACTATAACGTGCGGCAGGTTTTATTGTTCCAAAGTGGATTCGTTGTCAAATGCTGGGATTTTTAAATTTTTCAACAGTTNAAAGCTCCATTGTGTCTTTCAGAAACTGTACTGTGAATTCTCGCTTGCACTCGGGGGCTTCCCGAGGTTGTTTTTGTTTGGGTTTTGTCACAAACAGGTCGGTGAAAAGCAAAGCGAGTTGGGTTTCTGCGGCTGGGCTGTGAGTGAGGGGCGCCGGCAGGAGCGGGGCTGGCGATGCCAGCGACGGTGCCTCTCGCGGAGCCACTCGCGGAGCGGGCGGCGGGGGCGCAGGCCAAGCCCTCGCACGGCTTCCGCGGGCCCCGGGGTCGCTCCCCCGGGCGCGGGGCTTTGTGCGGCCTGGCCGGCTCATTAGCATGCGGCCCGGGCGAGCGGGGTTCTGCTGGCTTACCAGCTGTTCCTGCTGCTCCCGACAATGTCCGGCGGGCCGGGCTGGCCGCGCTGCGCGGCCGCCGCTGCGCTCCAACAGCCTTTCCGCTGGGGATGCCCACGTGGCACCGCAGCGCCGGCCGGCCTCGCATGGCATATGGTGTCTGGATTCATACAAGATGCAAAACTATTCTGCCGCTAATGCACAATGACTCATAGCATTGCTAATTTTTCCAACAAAAGCCCACTTCCACACCCACACTTTTAACCCCTCAGGCTAAAAAGCCTCTTCTTTAGTTTCAAAGCCATGGAAATGTAAGGAGGTGGCTTCTGGATCAATATATGAAACCCTATATTTATTTAAAGCATATGCACGCTCTAACGGGTATTTTAAATTTCAGTGAAAGCTGGTTTGCAAATTGCCACTATAACGTGCGGCAGGTTTTATTGTTCCAAAGTGGATTCGTTGTCAAATGCTGGGATTTTTAAATTTTTCAACAGTTAACATATTAAAAAAATAATCTGAAGTCGCCACCATAGCTAATAAAAGGTTATTTTCATTTAAGAGGAGGGAATCCAAGCATCATAGCCAGTGGATCTACAAGGATTATGTATTCCAGCACAAGTTCCCAAGCCACTTGGTGTAAGCAGTTTGTAGTATTTGTGGATCTTTGCAATTTACTGGCTCTTCAGGGACAATAATAATGCACTTTCCAACTAGAGGGAGCTGCTGGTATCCCTGATGGTGATTCTTAACCTTCCAGTCTAATTCCTTTGTGCGGAACGTATGGCGATTGTTCCGATGTTTTAATAAAATCAAGTTAAATTACCCTGAGTAATTTTGCTTAAAAGTATGCGTCTCAGTTCTTGCAGTGTAACCATCAAATTAAACTGCGAAATTCGGGGAAAACTGAAGCAGATCCTCCTTGCTTTTTGTGGAATTATATAGGTCATGAAAAGGCTCGAGCAGAGTGTTCTGAGACAAAAAGCGTGCGGGAGGTAGGAGTGCAGGGCAGCAGCGGCGGCGCTGCGGGAAGTGCCTGCTCCCGCTCCCTCTGGCGTAACAAAGGAACAAAGGGACCTGTGGCCAGGCACCGAGGTGGCCGAGCTTGGTGCTCAGGCTCCCCAGGAGCCACTTGTTACGGGGTCCCCTGCGGGCAGCGCTGCAGCAGGTGAAGGTTCCCGCCAACCGGGATTTAGGAAGAATCTTTCCTAGGGAATGGTTTGAGGGCTCCTGGGGGGCTGATGACTCCACAGTGGCCTGTGGTGGGTCCGGTGGGATGCACTGTGTCCTTGCCAGGGCCAAAGCCCAGGTGCTGGCCTTGGATAGGCAGTTTCCATCCAGCAGGGCTGTTCCCTTGTCCCAGAAACAGCAGTGGGAAGGCACAAAGGCTGCAGGAGAGCAGATCCATATGTGGGCATTTCCATGGGTACTTCCCCAGTGCTCCAGGAACTGGTGGTAACATAAACATGCAATCACCAGTACAGGTTTATGTCATTTTTCAAACTTCTCTTTTTCTCTTTTGAAGAGACTCTGACTTCAGTGTGTGGTTTCCATGAGCCATGCATGCTGAAATTGCTTATTGAAAAGTTAAGGAATAACTTTCTAAACAAGAAAAACGTTTTTAGGCTTAGATTTGTATTTTCTTTATGACTTTGCTTCTCTGTTATTGAAAATGAGTGGCTGAGTTGAGTGCTGGCCATGCTTTGAGGAGGCAGGACAGATCTGACTCCCCTCCAGCCTGACTGGCTCTGGGCAGCTGATACCAAAAGGAAGGAGGCACAGAAATTTTTGCGCCTGCTATATAAAAGATGCTTTGCTGGGCAGCACTATAATCCTACATCGTCCTTTAGAGAGGGAAGGCTTCCCCTCCACCTGCACTTGAAAAGCTTTGAAAGCCATCCTGTTACTGGGGACATGAACATGGTGACATCAAGTGAGAGGAATAGGAGAAATCTACTTTTTGTAGCAGGTTTTCTGGCTGGCATATTCAATTTATGGGGTTTTTTTCCTCAGCAGCATAATTCTGTGTGTATTTCCCAGTGCTTTTAACTGTCAGGTTCTAGTGTATAAACAGGAGTAGATAGATGGCTTTTGATGATTTCTTAAACCTAATGTTTAATAACAATCTAGTGCATGTACAGTATTTCCTGTTAAATAAAGTCTCAGGTAATTTTCTGGGTTTTAGTACTTCTCTGAATTGGCCTGAGCCAGTTTTTTGGAGAACTGTATCTGTAACTTGTGCTGAACAGCTGGATTTGTGGCACCTCTTTAGGGTCATCCACCTGGCTGATTTTCACCCGTGAGACAGTGTGAATTATCTGACACCTTGCTGGCCTAAGGTTTGTGGCTTCCTGAAGTAAAACAGGCCTTCTCCTGCACATCTTCCAGCTGGGAACCCCTGAAGGGTTGTTCGGGGAGCAATTATTTCTCTGAAATCTTAGTGTCACCCGTGTAACAAACTTGGGGTTAGCTCAGCGTCTCAGTACTGCAAAGCCTCAACACCAAAAATGTGCTGTGACAGTGAATCCATTACAGTTTAGGGAGAGAGCTCAAGCTCCCATGCCCTTTGCTTTTCTGTGTTTCTGAAAGCTCTTTCCTGAACTTGTGCCGTCCCAATGACCCTGACTGGCTTCTTGGTATTGAAAGGGGGCTTGTAAGGACTGTGCTTGCCAGACTGGCACCCTTCAGGCAGTGTGGCAGTGCAGGCAGGATCACAGAAGCCCAGAGCACTTTGGAGAACAAGCCCTGAGGCTGATGCTCAGACAGTCCCCAGATCATAAGTGAACAGGGCTTTGCACTTTGAATTTTTGTGTCCAGCCCACCACCTTCCTCTCCCTACTGCTAGCCTCTCTCAAAGCTGGGAAATGTGAGGCTCTGAAAACGCCTTTTCCTACAGGTAGCTCTGGTGGTAAGAAATGGAAGATTTTTCTGTCCTTAACTGTGAAATACAAGTCTATATTATCTGAAGGTTTCAAGTTGTAGGAATAGCAGTTACACCCACATGTGCCAGGCTGAGTAATTGAGGGAGAGCACAACCTTCATCGTTAACTCCCCGAGCCTGGCAGGAGAGAGGGATTGTTCCAGTCCAGGAGAACTGTTTGAATTCAGAAACCTTTCCTTTCTAGGCTTCTGCAAAACCTGTTGGGTTTTGTCCTCCCATGTTTTATGACTTGTTGCCATGATAATTCAGCTCATCTTACAGGTTTCTCTAATTGTGATTGATGTGTAATCATTCATTTTATTGAACCTCATTAAGGTCTGTGAACCTCTGTCCCAACTTGCAGTAATTAGAGCCCAGATAGCCATTCCATCTGTTCCCAAGCACTGGTTAATTAATGAACTTTTAACGTGTTCTTTGCCTTGTAAAAGCCCTCAGTATTCTCAAGTTGCTGAATAGGATTTGCATGCCAGCATTTCCGTTTGTTTCAAATGCCACAGCAACGTGCAGTTTGGAATCCCAAAAGTCAACACATAAAGTCCCAGGATCTCAGAAAGCAAAGTGGAGAGATTTTACTTTCTGTTCCCACTTTGTGCATCAATTACAGTATCTGTGAAACTGGAGTTTGCAAACAAATGCCTGGAGACCACAGGGTCTCCAGTGTTCTTTACTACCCAAATCAACGGATTTGAATCTTCTGTTGTATTACTAAAGAAAATACACAGACATCAGTAAACCAAATGTTTCATTTTTCATGTTAGTACTTACTGGAAGAACATTAGAAACATGATACTTACAGACGCACATTTTCCTGCCCTCATATTTCATCCTTTTGTTACATTTTGAGCATCAGGCCCAAGACAGCTTTGCTAGTTTTATGTAGCATTCACTACAAGGAGATTTTTAGGATGGAGTGGAATCCACCACTGCTGCTGGAGTTGTCAGAGAGACTGCTGTGGTCCAGGACTGGGAAAAATGAGCAGGAAAAATGAGCAGGAGAGAATGAGAGTTTCTCTGCTTCACCTCTGTGCATTCTGACTGTGCAGTAACATGCTGAGTCAGTGATCTGTGTGCAGAGAATAAATCATTGCATTTTTAAAAAATTCATTCAATTTCTGTTTGCTGAGCAGACAGGAGAGGCAGTATTTCCAGTGGCAGGAGTTTAAAGAAAATGTTGGGGTTTTTATGCATTGTTGCATTCATGCTCTGCTGCTGGTTTTTACACACAGGACAGTGGTGTAGGGCTGTAGCTGTGCTCTGTCTCATTTGGATTGATCTGTGTTTACCTTCAATATTCAGGACAAGAATTAAGTCATACTACTCAACTCCCTCAAAATCCCTTTCAGCATCCAAAGGCCAACCATCTGTCCAGTCCAGCCATTCTTTCCTCCCCCAGTATGCGTTTCAGCCAGTGCTTTGAGCAAGGCTGTATCCTGAAGAAGCAAAATATGAAGGGAAATAGAAGTCTTGGGCCTGGGGCCGTGTTTAGCAATGCAAACCCTGTAAATTGCAGATAATTTTTGTGAAACAAGTGCAGAGAGCCCCTGGTCCTGTGGTACTTCAGCGTGCTGGTCTGTGGCATGATGGGTGTCCAAGGCACAGGCAGGCTTCTCTGTGGAGAGATTTCCAGAACAGCTACTTTTAATTCCTTTTCCAATATTTCTGTGTGCCAGCTTGTCGTCTCACCATTGATCCCACATTTCAAACAGTCTGCTTGGCGAATCTATGTGTGCTCCCCTGCTCCTTTTTAGGACTGGAGCGTTTTAAGTTACTGGCAGATCTGCAAGAAAAATGGATTTCTTTCTCAAGTGTTTTGGGAAGTTCAGGTGTTTTGTCTGGGAATGTGCTGGCTTGCGTGCAGTGTCAGGTGTGTGCGGCTCAGTCATGGTGCCACCTCTTCTCCATTGCTGATGTTCTGCAAGTCCAAGGCTGGGATCTTGTTGAAGTTCTTCCAACATGTTGTTCCTCTGGCTGAGATTTAGTTAGGAACAAATCCATTCAGAATGTGCATTTACTAAGGTGTGTTTGTAAATCATACCACTCCATTACAGCTGATGTTTAGGGGGTGCAGTTTTGTTTACATGACGAAAACTTTGATGTTCTTCCTGGGCAGTCCCTCTCCTGCTCTCCACAAGCATTTGTTAACAGATTAATTTGTTAACTCTGTTTAACAGATTTTCAGATGAAAAAATGTGCAGACAATCTTGGTGAGATTTGAGCAGCAAACAAGCCATCCTGGTGAATGAATGAGAGGAGGGACCTCTTGCCCCTCTCTGGTGGGATCGTGCTGTTGCCTGTGCTCTGGTTTTCTGGATGTGCAGAGATGTCCCCAGTGTTTACTTATTGGGGCTGATGGATGTGAGTCCTACTGCAAGGACACCTACAGGCACAAATCTCTGCTTTAATGCAACAGAATGAGTTTATATGCTGCATACGTATTTTAGCAATATTTTCTATTAAATCTGTAGGCAGGGGTCGCATTCCACCTTTGGTTAGCTAAATGGAAGTGCTAATTAAGGGAATTACACTTAAGGCTGTTCTCTGTCAGGTAACTGATTTTATACAATAGGCATTTACATTAAGATTTTAACATTGCCTTTATTTTGTTTAATACTAACTTATTTTTATTTTTAGATTAAAATATTTTAGCAGCCTTTCTGTAGGTTGCCTGTAAAATGTTTGATGTTATTTGGGTTTATTAAGAGAGATAAGAGGGATGTTGTTCTATCAGCTGTTAAATATTATTGCATGTTAATCCATATTTTAAAAGTTCAAAGTCTGTGCTAGCTCATGTTTCTCTGTTCTTGTTGCTGTTAATACAGAAGTGCTCATATGGTGCGTTCCCATTTGTGTGAAAAATAGAATTCAGTTCAGGCTATGCATAGATTGTCAGAAAGATTAAAGTGTGCATCGTGCAATTTTTCCTCTTTCAGAAAGGGGCCTTTGATGTGCTAATGTTCACTTTCTCTCTTTTCATGGCGAAGTGCTGGGCATTGTTTTGGGCTGCAGAGCAGTGTCTGCTTCAGAGAGGCAGATTCTAACGCCCCAGAGCCAAACCTTGCGCAAGGTAGCAGCATCTGCAGTGATACTGCTGGCATTGTCCAGGGGATCAGATAGCAGTGTGCCTGCACAGCTAAACACCAGGGCAGGCAGTGAGGAGAGGTGTTGCCAAAAAAGCTAAATATTTAATATCCAATATCCCACTTCTGTGTGCCAGTGTTCCTGCTGTTACACCGAGTCACACGCCGCAAGTCCAAACTGGAAAGCTTGGCAGTGCAAGAGGTGCTCACTGTAGGCTCTGAAATCACACCCAAAGACAAGGCTGTCATGTATTTCCAAAGTTATTTGGCAAGTGAAATTATTTGGATGGGCTCATCTTGGGTTGCAGTGGGCATTTTCCACCTAATGGATAAAATTCTGCAGACTGCTCACAGGACCAGCTTGAGCTGGTAGCTGTAGCTGGGTCCTGATGTGGGTGGTGACAGGCATAGTGACAAAGGTGTATGGAGAATGAGCAGCTATGAACAGCCTTTCTTATGCCAAAAG
This sequence comes from Ploceus nigricollis, assembly GCA_013399945.1. Lineage (NCBI taxonomy): Eukaryota > Metazoa > Chordata > Aves > Passeriformes > Ploceidae > Ploceus > Ploceus nigricollis. The sequence goes on from VXBC01001516.1 coordinate 231,771, forward strand.
ACACCAATTCTCCTTTTGTAATTGACTGGGAAGAAATTATTTCCTGAGTTCCTCAGAATGTAAGTATGGGAAGAGACACTGTGTAACTGGGCAGGAGTGAGTGGAGCGCTGGTCGTGTCCCGCAAAAGACGGATTAGTTGGTATTTGAATGATAAAAGCCTTTCTTTTCAAACTGGGTGAAATTTGAGACAGTAAGTTAAATAAAACGTGGAAAAAAAACTTGAATACAGGAAAACCTGACAGCAACACACAGTGTTCCTGCTGTGTAGCTTCTTCCCTGGGTCACAGTCCCTGCATATTCCCCCTTCTCCCCTTCCACCAGCTTTGATGCTTCATTAAAAATTCATCCTGTGCTCCGTGCATTCTCTTTGGGATACTCACGATCTCCTTTTATACCCGACATGACTCAGCAGTTAAGGATGTCAAAGAACTTCAGAAGTTTAGCTTAAAGGGCACTGGCTGGAAGCAGCAGTGAGAACACTGAGGAAGTGATGGGCTTCAGCAGAAGCTTCCCAGGTTTGTGCTCAGGCTAGGTCTGTGGGGAGGCTGTGCCACCTGGGCACAGTGTCCCCTGGGCTCCAGGACCGAGCTGCTCGGCACACACGCTCCCTTAGGGTCCTTTCTGTGATGTGTGGAGCTGCAGACGGTGCTTAGAGGCACGTGCCGGGGAAGGGTCGGCCTGTGCAGTGATTTGTGGTCCCCTCACAAAGGAGCGTCTCTGTGCTGGCTGCAGAATGAGACGTGTCAGAAGGGCCTGGCAGGAAGCAGATGGAAGGGGCTGTGCGGAGCAGAGTGGCTGTCGCCGGGGGCTCCGGGGCAGGTTTTTGGTAGCCTTGGAAAAATGACCGGAGCAGCTCACTTGTCACCAGTTGCCATCCACCTCTCCTGCCTGCGCTGGCTTCCAGGGACCGGTGACCCTCCTGCAGGATTCCCCCCCTCCCATCACAGCTGTCTGTGCAGCAGCACTGGCTCGCTGATTTGCCATCTCAAATCAGATTAATTGTCCATTTTAACAAAGTGCTGCCACTCTGCGAGTTGGCCATAATCTCATCGGGGTGGAAGTGTGTGCTCCATAACCCAGACACCTCAGGGATGCAGGAGTGCATAGCCTCAGTGCTTGCACAGCACAGTTGCTCACTGATGCTCTTCCCTAGTGTATCTGTGTGACCCCCAACCTTGTGAGCACCTGCAGGTCTCACGTGGGCACAGGTCATTGCACCTCCCCCTTGGTGACATGCAGCTTTCCTGGGCCCAGCCCCAGCCTGCTCTGCTCCTGCACTGCTCTTCAGCGGCTTTTAACCTGAATACACAGAATGCCCCCAACTGGGAAGAGCTGCAGCAGCACCTCAGCTTTTCTTTGAGGCTGCCTTGTGTTTTGTCACTTCTTGTTTCTGCCATATTTATTCCAATAGGCAGGAGTTTTTCTGTTGCACTGTTGGGTTCAGCACTTCCGTTCCCTTTCCCCTGTGTGTTAATACCTGTATACAATATGTACCTGTATACCATAGTCTGGTTTCTGGTCTCATTCTCACTCCTTTTCAGAGCTGGTTTGAACCTGGCCAGTCCTGGGTGCTAAAGCAGGCTGTCAGCTCAGGTGTGCAGCCAGCCAAGCAGCCCTCCCCACTCCCCTCTCTCCACTTCCATCATAATTTCTCTTGTGCTTGGATTTAGAACTTGGTTGTTTAATAGTGTATTGCATTGCTCACTCAGGAACTTATCCTGTAATTAATTGTAATGATAAGACTTCATGGCCACCCTGAGTTACTTGAAACTTATGGGGAAATTTTTTTCTGAAACAGTAGAACATTCAGAGGAAGTTAACAGCACTGAAAGCAGTGCATTGACTTGCCTTTTTGTGAAGAAGTCACTTATATTTTCAGTTTTGCTCCCTCTCCACTCACACATCCCACCTCATAAGTTTAAAAAAAGCAGATTTTATAAATATGCACCAGAATTTTAATTTACTCCTCTGGGAAAATGGGGAGCCATCACAGCATGCACACTGGCTGAGCTGTGCTGTGGAAGTGGAATCCAGTTTCCCTACTGGGAGGTCATTTTCAGGGGAAAAAAAAGTTATATTAAATGCTGACTTAATCATCTGCTTTTGGGGATGCCATTTGGTTGAGGCAGCCGGCAGTGAGTGAGTGCTGCTCTACCTGTTGTGGGCTGTCCGTTGAAAGGGGTATGTTCATTTAATGGATTTTAAGCAACATTATTCAAAGATCAACAGAAGGCATTCTGTGTTATATGAATAAAAGATTTCCCCGTGTTTCTTGTTAACCCTACAATGACAGTCAGTGTCATTGAAGTGCAGCCACCTGGCAGGGTGCTCTGGCCTCAGCTGCTGAGGGCCTGGCTGGAGGCAGCGCCAGGTGTTGCCGTGCGGTGCCAGCCGCTGGTCAGCATGGCCAGGGTGGCCAGAGGAACCTGCTGGGGGGCACAGGTACAGCATGGAAAGGGACATTGAGAAATGGAGCCCTCGCTGAGCCCTTGCAGCCTCTGGCCCTCGGTCAGACCTGGGAGCTGTTTGTCTATGCCACCCACAGCCCCGTGCCCACGTTCAGTCCCTGCTTTGGAATATCCACAAATGTGTCAGGTGATAATTTTAAACCTCTGTCCTCCTTGTATTGGTTTTAATTTAAAGCTGGGAAATCCCTGCTGGTTTCTTGCTTGGCTTTCTCTAATTTGTTCTTCCTTCCTACCCTCTAACATTGAGCAATTTCCCAGCTTGTCTCACCACAGCAACAAGTCTGTTTTGTGTTAAGCATCTTGCAAATGGTGTCACTCATAATGGATGTGATAATAAGCCCCAGTTACTTGTCTCTGATTGTAATAAATGTAATATATAGACCTATAATAGACCTGAAACTGAGCCATTTAGTGTTAGACCCAGAAATAATGAAAAGATCTGTAATAAACTAGAAGGGGCAAAATTACTTAGTGTAATTGTATTTTGTTCTGCTTGTAGCTGCCAGATCATCATACTCTTATCAAACTGACAGGGTTTGGTAACATTTAGTAGGTGATAAAATATATTTATAAATTGAAAATACTTGTTCCTTAATGACTGAGTTTGACAGTCCATCAGTTATATCTAAGGCACAGAGGTGCCCCTTTCTGAAATGTCATTCCACTGCCTGTGATTCAGTTAAAACTAAATTAATTGAGCTTCTTTTAGGAACAAATTCATTTGGCATGTGCATTTATATTCCATATAATTCCAGGAATCCCTCTATCTGTGTGCTACTCAGCAGCAGCTCAGTGAGGCTGGTCTCCTGAGCACACAAAGCCACCTTAGTGTCCCTGCAGTTGTTCCACAGGTTGGGAATCACACCCCATGAATGGCAGGGCAAATAGTATTGTTCTAGACTGTATGTAAACAATTTTGTGGCATATTCTCATTTAAAAAGATCTGGCATTATCTCCCCTTCCCCTGTCTCTGGCAATTTAGGTTCAAAGCTGGGAATCGCAGAGGCTGGCACCTTCAGGTTCTGAATGGTTTGGAGTATGGCATTATCCCACGAGACTCCCAGCTGTACCTTCACCTGGGTACTGCTGTGAGGGAGCTTGACCTGTTCCTTGTCTCCAGGTGGACTGTGGAGCAGATCTTGTGTGGCATGTGAACTCTTTTGGTGACATTTCTGGCTTTAGAATATCCTTGTGTTTGGGGAGAGGAGTGGCAACAAGTGTAAGGAATGTTAAATATACACGGCTGTTAAACTGGAAACACTGCAAGTCTGTGTATTTCTGTATGTGCAATGACCAAAGCATAACAGCACCAATTCAAAAACCTTTATAACCATCTGTCTTTTGCTTTTTTGGGCTTTTTTTTTTTTAATTATAAAATTTTAAGATATAAGTGAATAACAACAGCATTTTTTCATCAACAGATATAATTAAGAAACTCACAAACCTTGCAGGCAAGTCCACGCCTTTCCTACATGTCTGGGTACAGGATAGGAAGGTGTAGCTGGCCCAGCATCCCCCTGCCAGCAGCTCCTCTTCATTTATGGTGGGAGAATCTCATTGCCCAGCTGTCCTGGCTGCACCATCTTGGGATCTGGAGTTTGGCTGGAGCTCTGTGAGCCCCACCTGGAATTTCACAGTGGAGCTAGGGCAGATCCCGGCCGAGTGGCTTGCTGTGGTCCCAGCATGGGTTCTTGCTCTCCCCAGTGCCCTCAGGAGAGAGGAGCTCAGCATCACTGCTCTGGGGCACTGGGAAGGTGGCTTTCAATTAGACCTGGGCAATTCCTGTCCCTTTATCTCTCAGGATTGAGTAGTGAACTGTATGGCTACTTCCAGAGAAAGTATATTTGTGAAGAACCATGCCCCACTAATTTGCTGCTGAAAACCTTGTGCCCAGGTGTCACAATACAGAACTCTTTCATAAGCAGCCTCTCAGTGGTTAGATCTCAGTGTGCCCTGCGGAATGAGTTACCAGTCAGGGCTCCTGCAGCTCTGAACTGGTAACAGGCCATTATGTCATCATTGTAATTGAAATATTTTCATCCAAGCCCTGTTAGTACAGTGGTAAGCATGGAATGCAGTGGCCAACTGGACCTTGGATGGGCAGAGGGGTGGTTGCACCATGCAAAATGTAGAGTGCCATGTTTTAGGCACAGTTGTGTGTGGTTTGTCACCTCCATAGTACATGAGGAACATGCTTAATAAGAACAAAGTTAATAAAGGGAATGAGGTGCAGGCCCAGCTTGTTTTTCAACAGAGCAGGTACAAGCATGACTAGCTGGGAGAAGAGCATTGCAGGGACTCTGGTAGAAATTACAAAGCTTTGGGTAGGGATGAGCTCTAGTGCTGTCACAGTACAGAGTAGTATGGGAGCAGGGTGGTGACCTGGTGTCCCTTTGCTCCTGCTGCAGAGCAGTTGATCTGTAATGGTACGTGTGTCTGCTCCTGAGGGCTTCCTGCCTGTGGGAGTGCTTGGGAATTAAAATGAAAGCTTCTTTTCTGCCTTATTCATCATAAATGATATTCTCCCCTGAAGCAATTGCCATGTCTAATGTGCCACATATTCTTGCTATCCCAGAGCGGTAGGCAAATGCTTCTGCCAGACAGGTGCTCGCAGCACACCTTGGGCCCCATGCTGCCCAACAGCATCAGGAGCCAGGTACTGGCATGGAGCTCCCCACAGACAAGCGTGAGCTGGAGCCTTTTGCCTCAGGGCACCTTCAGTATGGCTTTGCTGTTACACTGCTTGATTTCCACAGAGATGCTTTGAAACCGTGTGAAACGTGTTTCTGTTGTTGTTTTGCTGCACTTTCCCCTTTAAAGCAATTACTGTCGACTGTCTGCATGGGAGCTGCCGTTTTGCATCATGCGCACTGGGAAATGCTGTGGCAGCATGCCCTGTGACTTGGAGCACTCGAGTGTTCTCAGGGACCTGAGGCCCACCTCTATCAGTCAGCACTGAGGTTCTTTTGTGATCTTTGTGAGGGACCCAGGTCCCGCTGTCGGGAGAGAGGTGGCAGAGCTACAGGCACCATGCCGAGGTGCTGGGAAAACAAACACTCCACAAACAAGGAATCCATTTGCAGACCTCTCTGTACCTGTCGGTCTCAGGGAGAGTCATGTCTCTTCCACACCAGTGTATTCTGGGCTCCAGCCATCCCGCCCCAGCACAGGGGGCTGCCTGTCAGTGTGATTGGTGGCAAAGCAGCAGAAAATTATGCCGCAGAGAGGATGTGCTCTTGGTTTTGGCAGCAGAAAATCATCTGCCTGTTTTGGATAAGGAGGAGGAACAGCAGCCCTGGCACAGGCCAGCCCTGCTCTGCCAAGGGAGCCCTGGTTCCCCCGGCTGCAGTGTGGACAGATGGCCGTGATGGGGGCTGACCATGGGGAGAGGGGGCCCACAGACCCCATCGGTCACACAGCCTCTGCTCACATGCATCTCATGTGTTACATGGATGGATTTAAGGCAGGCGTCACTGGAAAGTTTCCATCTCAGATGCTTTGGTTTATAAAAAGCACATAAGTCTGCGGTGGCTGACAGGTACAGTTTAATTGCACCTGTTTAGTGAAGGATATATGTTACTAAAATTCCCCCAAAAGTTCTCGGTGAAATTTGTGCGGTGGTGATGGTCACTAGACCGTAAATGATGGCGAGCCCAATCAAGCAGATTGAATTTCATACCAAAACTGCCTCACACCACATTTTAAAAGCACAGTAACTCCATCCTCTTCAGAGCTGGGGAGGACAATTAGGTGCAGAAAGGTCATCAGCCAACACATCTCTGCTAACCTCAGTTTTATGGTCCTGGCTTTAGTCTGCTTTGGTAAGTCCCAAACATTTATGTTCTTTTTTTTTCCAAACCACTGTTGCAGTGTCAGGAGCAAACCCTTTTTGTGAACCATCTTTGGGCCCTATGATACAATCAGGAGGAAACTGAAATAGATGTTTCTTGCATTGAACAGTAAATTCAAAGATTTTCTGCAGGTCTCTCTAATTGGATAAAGAAGGAATTGGCACTGTGGACATATAGCCAGCCTTGATGTCCGATGGGCTGGAAAGAGCTGTCTCCCTCTATACTTTTGAGCTTCTCCACTGGCTTGATGCCCCAAAAGGCCTTCTCTGGGTGGGCTGCACATTGCAGATGGGAGTTGCAGCAGGTCCATGCCAGCAGGCCGCATTAGGGTCCTTCGGGAGCTGCAGGAACAGGCGTTGTAGCAAGTGCTCTCCATAGACCCTGGCAGCGTCCTGGGTGCCAGTCATGGCACTGGTGCCCTGTGGTGTTGGCACAACCTGTGGGCCATGGAGAGCAGCCAGGCATTTCTCCCCAACGTGGCCACAAACCCACAAACACTCCTGTCTTTTATTTGCCTGCTGTGTTAGCAGAGCGCACTGTTCTTTCCATGTATCAGTGACAGTATATAAATGCTGCCAAAATGTTTTTATTTTCAAACAGTAGCATGGGGCAGGATGGGCTGGCCATTACCATGAGCAGGAGTGGGGCCCTGAGAGCTTTGCTTGAGGTCAGCATGGAGTTAAGGTTAATAAGCAAAAGTTCTGTATTTTCACAATCTGCTTGAGTCATCATCTTTATGTTCCCTTGTTTCTCAACAGGGCAGTTTGATATGGTTTAGTGTTGTGTTTGTGTGCAGGGAGGGAAACAGTGGGAAGATCGTGGCCCTGGGATGGCTCAGGTCACCTGCAGAACCCAGATTATGAGGACTTTGAAGGGTTTTCAAGGTCATTATGTTTTAAACTGTGTGTCTGAAACTGGCTCTGTGTTGTAGAGGTTAAACATAGAAGTGATGCTGGTGGGTGAGAGCCAAGTGCTGGCTGGTATCTGCCTCTCCAGTGAATTTTTAAAAGCTTCTGCCTTTTGTCTTTTGCATCCTCCATCTGGGAGGATGTCCTGTGTGTTTCACTTTGCAGGTCATCTTGCTGCTACAATAAGATGTTGTGGTTTTTTGCAAATAGCTGATGTTTACATTTTAATATGTTGTTTTTTTTTTTCAAATAACCTTCAATGTGTGGTTGAAATGTTAAAATAATTGGTATACTGATAAAACACTACTAGAAGCTCATAATATTCAAATAATGAGATTTGATTGCTGTATTCAAATAGGACCTAAATTCCTGCTCTCCCACAGTTTTATATGTTAATATATATCAATAATTCACACCTTGTCATGGCTATCAATGTCATTCTTTCATATGAAATGAAAAAAACAAACCTGTTTGTGTCTGTCTAAAACATTTTGCTCTGGAGTTTTGCCTTGGCAGAAGCAAAATGTAAAATAATGAAGCCGTGGAGGGGTGGGTCAAATTGCCGTACATATTAAAAGAGGAGCTTTTGATCAGCTTCTTTGAGGGTCTGGTATAACTCCATTTATCTGCAGATCTCAGGGGATGCCCCAAGCCCCCAGATAATGGGGGACTTAGTTAATCAGGGCAGCCAGCTGTCCAGCTTTCCGCTGGGGTAGGGTTCAAGCTCACAGCCCACCCTCTGCATCCAGGCCTGCCGCAGCAGTGGATTTGTGTGTTCTCTGCAGTGCTCCAGCCCTGAGGCTGCTCTAGGAAAGCCAGCCAGGCACTCGGGGCTCCCTCCCGGCTCTGCTCAGAGCTGAGGCATTGCTGATCCATGGTTGCATTTTAAAACCAGTAGTTTATGTGGCACTTGATCTAAATTCTGCTTGGTGTTGGTGGGGGCACCTTGGTGACAGGTGAGCTCTGCCCAGAGCTTGCAGGAGAGCTGTGATACAAAGGTCAGGTTAAAGAGGTTCAGAGTGAGGTTCTAATGTTTGTAACTCAGTGATATTTCATAGCTAGCTCTTAGGCTGAAAGCACAGCACGTTTCCGTGAGGCGGCCCTGATAGAAGTATTGCTCCAGAGATTCTTGGGTTAGACTCATTCCTACAAGGCAACAAATAGGAAACCTTGTGATGGTTTACAGGACGTTTTACAGGATGGAGGTGTTTTTCAGAGGGTTTTATTACAGCTTGTTCATGATGCCTCCACATTCAAATTCCTAAACTTCAGTAAAATTTCAGTTGACTTTTTCTTTTTTTAATGAATCCCAACTGTTCTCCCAAATGTGCGTGTATACTGAGACAGAGATAGCAGGGAGTTTAATTTCACTTTGCTGCAGTCACTTAACTCTCTTTTGATTAAGCTGTGAGTACAAACAAGCACAGGCATCCCACTCGCTGCCCGTATGGCAGGAGCTGCTGTGCTCCCGCTGCTCCAGGGAGCCCAGGAGGGCACGGGGAGCACGAAGCCAAGGTGGCTGGTGGGTGGAGCCGGGGTGTGTAGCACTAGGCCTGCACTTGGGGTATCTGCACCCACTGCTTTTGGCTTTTCAGTGTGCAGGAGAGGTGCTGATCTGGGGTCTTCCTTGCATGCCTCCAAAGCGCTGGTGGATCTGCAGGGCTCTCCAGATCTTGGAGAGTTCTTCCTCAGCTGCCTCTCCTGTAGCTGCTCAGCTGTTTGTCCAGGCGGTTTTTCCCAGTCTTTTGTGTGGCGAGCAGCATCCTCCAGCTCATCAATAGGATTTTACCAGGTGCAGAGCAAACCTGGGCAGTGTTTCTGTGCAGCATTTATCTGAAGTGGGCAGCCGCGCGCGGTGCTCGGGTGTGCTGCTGTGTGAGATGTGCAGAGCCGTTCGGGACCCAGCAGGGCATTATCAGGCAGAGCCTTTTCTCATCCCCCCAGCCTGGTTGGAAGCCCACGAGCAGCCCCGGCTGGGGCCGAGCGATGAATCGAGCGCTGCCGGCCGGCCTGCAGGCTCAGGTGGTCGCTAGCCCCCGGTGTCGCGGAGCCCTTTCAGCAATTTGTCACGCCCGGGTCCGCTCCCGTTGCGGCAGCACGTGCCAGCTCTATGTCAGAGGGGCTGCTGCCAGACGGGCGCGCAGCCCCCGCCACCCCCGGCCGGCGCTCGCCCGGCAGCGCGCTCCGCACGGCCCTGGCAACAGCCCAGCGCCGAGGAATCAGCATCTCCATAATGAGGAGTGAATGGCATCCATCAGTCCCTTTAGAATTGGACCCAGGCGTGTGCCTCCTCTCCGAGGAAGTTTGGCAGCCTATTCATTAACAAGAGTCATCAGGAGTTCAGCCCATAAAGGGGAGGCAGCCCCTCACGCTGCGGGCTGGCGCTGTCAGGAATGCGTTCTCCCCGGCTTCGGGCAAGGCAGGAAAACTGAGCAAATAACGCTGTCAGCAGGTGCAAACGCTGAAATGCTGGCTATTGATTTTCTTTCTTTAGGCTTCCACGGGAAGTTTGTAAGAAGATTTATCACATATCAATCGTCCTCTGCGAGCGTTAAATGCAAAGTTCTTCCTTTCTTTGTCTTCGCTTTGTTGCCACCACGCCTGCAGGAACTCGCCGTGCAATGAGAAAGTGCTTTGCTTATTCCCTTCGAGGTCGACACCAGACCACTGTCTCCTGGCTTTAAGCACTACTTTTCTCTGATTTTTTTTTTAAATAGTGTTTCAGAGTGGTTTTGTTAATGTACAGCAAGTCACAAATGGCACTTCAATATTAATTAGTAATGCTTTTCAATTCTAAATACCCTCACCTGCATTCTGTTGTCACTGGTGTTATTCTCCTGCTCCTAATTTCTAAATTCAGCTTGGCCTTTGCTCCCACCGAACAGCCTTGCGGAGCTCAAGTGCATTTCCCCATAACACAAACACAATGAGGCGCTGAAAACTTTTGTTTTCACCGAGGAAACGGAGAATGAGATGTCATCCTGGCTCCTGCGAGCCCTAATTCAGAAAGTCATACATGAGGCTCTCAAGCCCATTGTAGGTTTGTCCCAGGCGTTATCCTGTTATTGGAAGTGTATGATTCACCTTCTGAGCAGACAGAAGCTGCACACAAAAGAGGAAGATTTGCTTTCTCCGCTGTGAAAGGCTGCCACAAGCAGGGGTCCTATTAAGACAGCTGGAAAGTTGCTTCAGCTTGTTACGCTTGTAAGTTTTATTGGTGACTGGTTTTTGATTACACATATGAATGCTGTGTGTTCCAGGTTGCTGAGTTTTAATTAAAAGGCAATAGTCTCGATGTTAGCTCGCTTTGTTGTCTGCATTATTCAGGCCATAATGCATGCAAGTTGTGGGCTGGGTTTGTCCACTCTGCATCATTTATTTGGGATACATAAGGTTGCACCTTCTAGCACCTGCCCTAAATACAACTGTCACGCTTTTGGAATTGGTTTATTGTGCTTAATTTCTTCTAATAAGTCCAGTGATCAAATGAATCTGGGGGGAGGGGGGGTGTATCCCTCTGTCCTGTAGCTTTTTTTCTCCAATCTAGTTACTTTTCTGGTCATTGGAACAGGAATATTGTGTGCCAGGAGCTTCCCATAGTGTCACAGCCTGTCTGTGATGGTGGGTTTTGATCTGGGGCTTTGCTCCTGTACTTGGCAGCTCCCAGGACACAGCTTCTCAGTCAGGAAGCTCAAGAGGTGTTATCCTGAATTTCCAGCCCTGAATGCATCCCCTCCTTGTTGTTCCCATTCAGAACTGCTGGGCAGTTCTGGTCCAGTTCCCTGCCCATTCTAGTCTGGTCAGTGTGGATGTGGGGCTCGGGGCTGGTGCTCAGGGATGCCGTGGGACAGCATCACGGGACAACATGTGAGTTCTGCACACGCCTTTCCTTAACGGGGCATCGCAGCTACGAGGAGAGAGCTCTGTACCTCGAAGCCATCATCCAGAACCATAAAGAAGTGATGACGTTTGAAGATTTTGCTGCTCAGGTCTTCTCGCCCTCTCCCAGCTACTCCCTCGGTGGAACTGGTGAGTTCTGCACATTATTCTTCTCTGTAGCCCAAAGAAGCACTTGAGCAGCAGATGTACACCTGTTTTTTATAGATAAATGCTTGCAAATTTAAGACGACTATTCTTCCCCTGAATCAACTAATGAATATCAAAAGGAATGATGACATTCATTTTAATTTGTTTTGCATCAGAGCTATTCACACTGCTCCTTTCTTCAGCTATCCTGTTAACCTCCAACTCCAGCAAGGTTAATGAACTTTCTCGCAGTGATGGGCTCGGGCTCATTCAGGACTCTGGGTTCTTGCTGAGCTGGGAATATGTTGTACAAAAGTGAGGCCTGAATCGGGGCTCACTTATCAGAAATAGTTCCTCACAGGGGAAGCTGCTGTTAATGCTAAATGGGGATTATGCTGCTGAGCTACCAGGGTAAGGGATTAATGCACAAGAAACACAGGAATGGGGTGCTGTTAGGGAATCGCAGCAGCGTGCGGGATGCAGGCGCATCCCTTCAATGCAGGCGAGTGCACTGCAGGCTGCCCTGCAGCACCTGGCCTGGAGCCTCTGCGGGGGTTTGTGATGGGGGTGTGGGGGGGATGCGTGGTGTCTCTGTATGTTCGTGCACGCACATTAGTGCTCATCAGTGCTCATCACCTGCTGAGAGGTGAGAGCATTGTGCCAAACTCCGGGAATTTACTCCTCATGTGCCTTGTAGAGGGTTAGGTTAGTGTGCAGTCACAATCGCTGTCCAGCTGGTTTAAGTTTAAGTGAACCTCTCTTGAAAGGGAGCTTTGGCTCTGAAATGCATATTTCTAGTGCCTTCAAAATGTGTTTTTTTCCAGCATCCAGAAAGTATCTGGTCACCATGTGCTGGACTCTCTAACAAAGATTCCTTAATCTGTTGTTGACACTGCTAGGGTGACACTGGCACTTTCTCATCATTCCCTGCTTCTCTTTTGGATTGTTGAATAGATTATTTCCAACCTGTATAAACGTTGCAGGACATCTGCTGTATTTCTCTTTAGCCTGACTTGTTAGCAGATATCTTCCATCTAAACTGAAACACTGAAGGAAGAAATTAAATTTGCTCACATAAATCACTTAGGAATAAAAACAGCCATGCAGCATTGTCTGGCATTGCTGGCTCCAATCCTGGTGTGCTTGGAGCTTTGTGAGGAGATAAGAGGCCTGTGCTGGCTGGGCAGTGGTGGCCAGGAGCAGCAGGCAGAAGGCTTTGGAGATAAGCACTGGCAGGAGGGGGGAGGAAGCCGGGGCCATTTACATAATCGCACCTCTTCGTCCTGGAGAGGCGTCAGGGAACATGGGATGGATCTATTGATCTCTACTGAACTGGAATACTAAACAACGCTAGGCAAGCTTATAACTTAAAGCTTTGATTAATGTTTCCTACATTAAAAAGTAGAACAGCTGTGCATTAAATTCTTTTATACACTCTGCCAAAAGTCTGAGACAAAAAAATCGCCCATTTCAATAGGAGCACGGTGCGTGCCCAGGGCTGGTTGTTAGCACTTGAATCATTATCTGTCGACATATCAGCAAGTAGAAATGTAGATATAGTGATCTCTTTTAAATGTTTTGCTCTGTGCATAGTTGTGTTTCATTTTCATGTTGTTCTTAGCACATGGTGTTGTGTCACATGTGGTTTGACAGGGCAGACCCCTCCGCAGCCCCACTTTCTGAAGGATAAGCTGTGTATGCCAAACACATTTAAACTGTTTCCCAGTAGCTGAGGATTTCAGAACACTGTTAAATCAGGAGTACCCGGATATGATTGCATTATTTTAATTGCTTTTAAGTGCAAAGCCTCCCCCAGTCAGGTCCCAATTTTCAGACTTCTGAACCTCAGAATTAATTTCCCACTCGTGAACTGGAGGCTGGCCATGACTTCTGGTGTCAGAATCTCCACTTCAAAGAGTCTCCTCACACTACCTGCTGATTCTCCTGCATATTTAGTCAGTGATGAGCAGGCGCAGTGTCAGCTGTGGCTATGGGGCTGTGTTTTCCATCAGATGCCCCTCAGCAGTCAGCAGGGAGTCTGGATGCAGTTCCGGCAGCTCTGCTGTTCCCCAGCCAGGCCTGCTCCAGGCATAGATCCACCTGTCCTGCACCTGCAGGAATCACCTGTCTGCCACTTTGGAATACAGGGGGCATTTTTCTATTCTGAAACAGAAAAAAGGAGTCAGGGAGCAATTAATAAAAAGAAGCACTTTTCCCTGAAGGAGTGGTCAGGCACTGGCACAGGCTGCCCAGGGAGGCACTGGGTTCCCCGTATCTGGAAGTGTTCGGGAGGCATCAGGACACGATCTTGGGGTGATGATGGTGGTGCTGGGTTGGCCAATGGACTTGCTGATCTCTTCCAGCCTTGACGATTCTGTGGGATGCATGGAGCTGGCACAGGTGGTAGTACAAACCAGCTGGTACTGCTGACTCTGCTGAGCATAAATTGCTCAGGTAAATGTAAGATTAATTCTCATCTGACCTGATTCTTATAATGCCCCTCAGGTGTGATCCTGTCAGTGCTGCAAATGCGTGTGTGCAGCAGAGAGGGTCAGGGAGTAAGGGTGCTGCGTATCACAGTGCAGCGTTCGCAGGAGTTACCACAGCATAGGGAGAAATCAAACACAGCTCTCAGTGACATACTGAGGTATCGCTGACTATGAGATAGTTCTTGGAACTGGATGTTTTTGTGTTTTCTGATGCTGTCCATGGGGATACATCCCCAGACTCACATGGGATATGGTTTTCCTACCCTGGCTTAGTCTCCCTGTCACCAGTCTTGCAGGTGCTGCATTTTCTGCAGGAAAATTGTCCAGTTGATCTCCTTTGCTGTTTTGAGTAGCAGAGCCTTAAACTCCCTGTATGGATTACAGATAGCCCCAATACCTTCAGCGTTGAAAGTGCAGCCTCATAGGCAGAATGGCCATCCCGAAACTCATGCAGGGGATGTGCAGATTAGGAACAAAAGCTGGGAATACAGCCCTTTGTTGTTAAACTGGTGCATTACATGCTGTATTTTAATTAGACAGGGTTTGAGAGGCAGCCCAGGAAATCCTCCATAATCCAACACTATTGAATTATTCTCATTCTTTCCCTCTGCAGATTTCTCTCCTTTTAGTGGACAGGCTTTAAGCTGCTGTTCTTGCTCTCTCCGCCAAAACCAGAAATAGTTATTCAACAAAATACTTGTGTGTTCTTTAAAAAAATTGGTGAAGCTGAAGTGGGCAGAGCAGCATCTTGACTTCAGCTGCCTCTGTGGCTCCTTGGGGCTTTGGTCTGTTTTTGTGTAAGATCAGCAGCCAGAAGCACGGTGTTAACCTTTGGAAGTGAAAGGGGCCGCTGGATATTCCAGGAGAACTCTCCAGTCATAGCTTTCCCACCACAAGGATCCTGTCCGGGGGGCTTGTGCTTGCCATGGCAGGTTCCTGCATTCCAGGGAACCCCCTAGCGGCCGGCACCTCAGGGGTTAATGGGAACGGGCACACTTGACTGCTGAGAGGACTGATCTAATCACTGCCATATCCAAGTGCATCTGTTCACCATGAGGTCATTCTTGTGCATGCTAATAACTTGGAAAATAAAGCACAACGCTCAGCTTTATCAGGGAGGATATATTAGATATATTGTAAATCTTGGCTTTTTTAGTTGCTAATGGGTAGTGTGGAATGGGCAGAGAAAGCATCTCAAGATTCTTGTGTTCCAGCTTAATGTTTTTAAAGAATCCTTTTCAGTAGATTATCAGAAGAACTGTGCTGGAAAACTTGGACATGTGGTATCTGTTGATAAATGGATTCTTAAATGAATATTATGGCATTGCCCAAGTGCAACACTTGAGTCAAAGAACTGTTGAGGTTTTCAGCATTCCCTGGCTTTAAAGCCTCGGGAGCTGTGCCTGCTGATTTACATAGAACTGAGATTTTTGCAGCCTTTTTGTTGCAAAGGTGACACATGCTTTTCTTTTGTCTCCGGACTTTTACATGCATAAAGTTCTTGTAGAAAATATTTGAATGTACAGCAAACAAGATCTTTATTATTTAGTGGTTTATTTTAAATCACTTTTTGTTCAGTACTGAGCTTTATCTTTCCCACTTTAAAGCAAAAAGATTATTTGAATTGGACATGCAGATTTAAAATATATTTTTGACAAAAAGAAAACTAAACCCAGAGTAATTCTTGTTTTAAACAGGACTGATGCTTTTTGTAACAGTAATTGAGCCAAGGATTCATTTTGCTTTAGTTTGGTTTTTCTGGGGTTTCTATACTACTTCGGGGTTTTTGTCATTTTTTTTTTTCCTTGAAGCTCTGTAGGGTGTTTTGTCAGATCTGTGTTCATGTTCTGTGTGTGTGTGTGTGTGTATGTATATATATATATGTGTGTGTGTGTATTTTTGCCTATTTTCCTGTGAATATTAAAAACATACACATCTGAAACTGAGTAGCTGTGCCATGGTATCAGAGCACATGCAGTGTGTGCCAGGGTTGGGTTTAATCCATGTGTCAGTGTTCCCTGAAACTGAACAATTTGTTTCTAATATATGGGATTTAGGAAATTCTTGACTGTCCTGGTTACTAGCAGGACAGGGAACTGCTGCTAGCATGGAGCATGTGTGAGGTCTACTGGGTGTGGTGCTCAGCAGGTGAGGTGGGACGCTCTGCAGCTGTTGGTGCTGCCATGGTGGTGCAGGTTGTCCAGGCAGTGAACAGAGGAAAAGCTGAGGGAAGTGGAATAGAGGAGCCAGGAGAGTTACCACACACAGAAGGCAGGACTCAAGGGCTTTCTCTTCTTCCTCCTTTCCTGTGAGGACTATTCAGGATGAGGCATGGTGACCTGTCTGGCTTCCTCTGTCTGTTTAATCCAGGTAGTTCCTCATCCTCAGCAGACGGGAGCCTGCCGCAGTTGGGCTGCCCTTGGGAAGTTCCTACAGTGGCACCAGCAGATGTGGGAGCTGCTCCTTGCCTGTGTGCCCTTGGTTATCAGTACTCTTAGTGCCTTAGTGTCCCCATGAGGATCAGGAATGGTCTGGCATTAAGCAGGGCAGGGTCAGAGGTACCACAAAGTGTTGGAGGCAGCAGCTCTATCCTCTCATCCACATGCTGTGGCCAAACAGGCTGATTGATGCAGGCTTATGCCCAGGAGCCCAGGCCTGGTTCTGGAGGGTCCAGATCCCTGCAGAGCCCTAAGGAAGTGACCGCCTGCCCAGTGTGCTGGGACTGTCCCGTGTGCCACCACTGAGGGTGGACAGTCCAAACTTGTCCCCCTAGGCTGGGCAGGTGCTGGGACTGCTTCCCCCTCAAGCCTGGTGTTCCCCTTGGGATCTCCAACAGTGGGGGGAGTGAGAGCCACATCAGGGTTCTCAGCCTGGCCCCCTGCCTTTTCCATGTAATTAATTGGCTCAGAGGGTGCTCCCCCAGCTACGCTCTCCAGGAGAGGAGGTGGTGAGGGAGGGCTTAGCCTAGCAATCAGTGCTGGGATGGGCAAAAATATGAGCTTGATGGGCCATCTCTTCTGCTCGGTGACAGCTCCAGCTGCTCGAGCTATCAGCAAGCTAACCGTTTGCAGAAGGCTCGAGGCATTGTGGCCCCTTTGCATTTTCCCTCTGCACTGAGGCGCTGGCAGAGCCCTGCAGGCAGAGCAGAACTGCGGCCTTGTGCTGAGGGCTTGGGCTGCCCTACCTGGGACACACCCACAAAACCCCCAGCACTTGGTGCTGAGTTTGAGCCTTGCAAAACTAATCAGCAGCTGCTCCAACCTGAGAATAATTAAGCTTCAATGTGTACATTTTAGGCTTATTTCTGAGACGCTCAAACCGTGGAGGCCCACAGTGGTGCCAGGCACTCCCACCTGAGCTGGGAGCTGTGGGTGCTGTTTTAAGGTCCGTTCTGCCCCAGTTACTAACCTGCAGTGTCAGATTCTCTTTACTGTGTCACTTACAGCTTTCCAGAGCACTGGAGGAAGTGTGTGGCTTTGATCACCCAGCTTCAGCTATCCATGGGTTTTTCTATGCAGGCTCAGGATGCTGCTTACAGTGTACCTGAAGCCTGTCTTTGGGAGTTGGAAGCAGGAATGCTGTGCAGATTTATGACAGTGATTCTCTCTGGAATTTTATTACCTTAGCATTTACTAGGAAGGAAAACAAAGATTTCCACAGACCTGTCCTGGCTGAAAGGTTAATGGGGGTTGGAACAGGTCACAGCCCATGTGAAAACTTCATGGTTCTTCTCAAGTACCAATCTTCAGCATCCTTACAGGTCATGGTCTTACCCACCCTCGCTTTCAGGGGTGTTCAGCTGCTTCATGAGCAGTGGCTAAAATGCCATTCCTAAAGCACATGCCCTGGGGAAGGAACCAGGTTTATTCTGTGGACTGGATTTAAGATGCAATACACCATCTCTCTCCGGCTTCCTGTACGGTAACCTTGCATTTAAAGTGCTATCATCTACATTTTAATTCTGTTTTTAATCCCTCCTGCAAGAAATGTGTTTTAAAAGCTTAATGCTCTCTAAGCAGCCTCACCTGTGAGAGGCCCTCCACTCTCTGTGTGTGTGTGTGTGTGTGTGTGTGTGTGTGTCTTGTCTGAGTACAGGTGTGTGACTGCTCATGGACAGGTTTTATACATTCGAGGACTTCCTCTTCTAGTACCAAGATCACTACGCTTCTCACTTCCTGGAGTTTTAACCTGGCTATAGTGTCACAGACATTTAGGTCTCCATGAACCCTCAAATTTTAGCCAGTTTCAAATGGTGTGACCAGCAACAGTGCTGGACGTGGAGCTGAGGCATGAAGCAGCTGCACGCCACCATCCCACAGCAGCAGGTTTGACAGAAGATGAAGCACAATGAATATTCATTCCAATTTTTGCCAACATTCCCTCCCTTGGTTGTTTCAGTCCTCTGACTCCAGGAGAAAGTGCATGGTTGTGTGTTTCTGCAGGTCCCTGAAGGGAGCTCCCATTCCCGCCTTTAGCAGGGTGTGCTGTGTCAGGTTGATGCAAGCGTAGCAGTCACAGGGTGCTGGTCCTGCACTGACATGGTTTTGTTCCCACCCTTTGGTCCTTCACTGACATAGTTTTGTTCTCTCCCTTTAGATTAGAGTGTTAATGCTCTCGGTACAGTAACAGCCACAGGTAAGAGCAATGATTCCCACAGGCCCCTCAGCGGCTGCTGTGGTTCATCAGTAGCAGCTCTCCTTCCCCTCCTCCTTCCTTGCTGCCTCTGCTCCTTGTTCAGCTCTACCCCCTGTGCTCCATGTTCAGTTCACGCCTCCTCTGCTCTGCCTCCCATGCTCTGTGTTCGCCTTGTACCTCCCATACTCTGTGTGCAGTTCTGCCTCCTCTGCTCTGCGTGCAGTTCTGCCTCTTGTGCTCTGCGTGCGCCTCCTGCACTCCACAGTAGTTCTGCCTCTAGGGTGCAGTTCTGCCTCCTACAAACAACGCAATAATGCCTCCCGTACGCAGTAATGCCTCCTGCGATCCTCATACAGTAATGCCTCCTGTGATCTGTGTACATTAATGCTTCCTGTATGTGGTAATGGTTCCCACAATATGTGTACAGTAATGGCCCCAGTAATGCCTCCTGCGATCTGTGATCTGTGAACAGTAAAAACTCTCTATGTGCCAGGTAATGCCTCTTGTGATCCACATGCAGTAATATGTCCCGCGATACACGCCTGCTAATTATTTTTTACTTCTAAGCTGCTTCAGCTTGTCCATTTGGAGAAAACTATTATTTTGACCATCTGCCATTCTGCCTCACTGCAGGAATGTCAAGCACAACACCTCCCTCGAAGCCCTTCCCTCCCCCATGCTTTTCTCCCCAGCCAATAGCACCACAGGTTTTGTTTTAATCGAAAGTTGACAGCTCTCCATTTTTCACAGAAAATGCCTTTACAGGCTAAGTCACACTTTCCACCTTTTTAAAATGTGCTATTTCCCCTCAGTCACTTTTCTCAAAGAACCAATCTGGTAAGTAAAGGCTGTCTTTGAGATGCAAACGCAGGGCTCCAGGCAGGCTGAGGGGGTTCACACTTCGGGCTGTGCTGCTGCTGTTCCACTCCTGCTTTCAGTCACTCAAACAGCCAGAGCTGCTCAAGCAGAAGCACAGGTTACACCTCACCTTGGAAGTACAGCCCAGAGCCAGGATGAGTTTTTGTCCTCAGACAGCAGCTGAGGGCTCATCCTGCTGCCACACTGACCTATGGCCACGTCCCCACCTGTCCTGCAAGGACAGTGCCCTGCTCACCTGTACCCGAGGGCTAGCTCAGCCATGGGCAGCTTCACCCAAGGCCCTGGCTGCGCTTTGGGGCATTTTGGGCACATTTGGGATTTACCTGAGCTAGGAAGGTGAAGGGAGTATTGAAGAGCTCAGGCACAGCTGAGAATGGAGTCAGTTGTTGCACTGGAAGTAGGTCTATGCTTCAAAACACAGCCATCTCTCAGGAGGTTCAGAGGGGGTGCCAATGGTGCCAGCCTTCAGAGAGGGTTCAGAACATTCCTGTGTCTCCCTGCTTGGCTGCAAGGCTGTTCTCCCTCCTACATGTAATAAAAAACTTGTGTTTACACTTCGGGAGAGAATTGCAACATGGTTTAAAAACCACTGTTTCCTTAGGGAGCTGATGAAACACTGTTCCCCCGGGAAATGCCTTGGGACAGGTCAAGCCCTCAGGAGCAGGGCAGGGCGTGTCCCTCACAGAAGCTCCACCTGGTTGTGGTCATTAGTGTCTCATTTAATAACCACGTGCTCACCCGTTCCCCCTCAGCCAGCCAGGGCAGGCCTGGCCTCCAGGGAATAACCAACAGGTGACTGAACAACAAAGCATAACCCCCCCCATACCCACAGCCCCCACAAGACCCTACCCCAGTGGTGACCATAAGCACCAGTAATAAGGGTACCTGTTATGTAGTGGAAGAAATCGTGATTCTTTAGGATTTTCCCAGAGGTTAAGACACCTTTCAGGGAGAGTTCTGTGCCAGCCCTCATGCTGGGAATGCTTGTTTCCAGCTCTCTGTAACAGGCCAAATACACAAGAACAGGTTAATGACACACAGCAAAAACCAGTTTTGTATCACCCACACAGAACTATTTTATGTTGAAGCTTCAAGTGAGCAGGATAGGAGCTTCTCACCTCCCTCCCATGGGGCTGTTGGGGCCCTGAGAGCCATTGGGGGCTGCAGGGTCTGTACAGACCAAAAGGGGGTGATGCTGGGGGGCTCAGTGCTCACCTGGACACTGACATCCTCTCAGGGCCTCGCTGCTCCTCACTTCTGGGAGCTGGCAAAGAGAAATCCCTGATTTCTCTGGGAAGCGCAGTATGGCAGTTCTTCAGCTGCCTACAGCAAATTCGTCCTCTGGAGGTCAAGTTCACCTGAGTGATCCCTAGGAGAGGCTGGGAAGAGGTGAGGGGAGGGCTGCACTGTGTCACGCGGTTATTCTGAGGACACAGGCTGTTTTGTCCTGATCTGGGTTTTCCTTTCCCGCTCTGTTTTCCAGGCTGCCTCACCACAAGTGCAAGCGCTGACGTCACTGACACCACTGGCGTCGAGCTGGTGGAGCCGCCCTCGCCCACGCTGCCACGTGCCTCCAGGAGCAGGGTCTCTGGGAAGCTCCGCCGCTCTGCTAGTGCCCTCAGCAAGTTGTCCACCTGAGGCCCTGGAGAACAGAGCTGTGGCCGGGGCAGCCCACGGCACCTGAGCACAGATCAGAATGGACAGTCTGGGTGAATACGTCTTGAAGGGGCCAGGCAAGGGGTTTGCTCTGTGAAATGGCCCTTCCCCAGTCTGGTCAGTCATGGCTGGGGATCGGATGTCACCTGTGTCACCATCTCCACTGCTCTGGCACCAGGTGAGCAAGGGCCCCAAGCCCCTGGGTGCAGGTGCCGCAGCCAGAGGTCGTGAAACAGCACTGAAACTAGCTATTTAATGTACCCTTAGAGCATCGCTTTAGTCATTCCAGGCAGCACTTACCTGTGCATTACGGAATTTCTTCTAAAGAGAGATTTTCCTGTGACTGGCCAGGCAACGAATTTCCCTGCTGAAGCACAGGTGGATGAGGGAGGAGCTCTCTGGTTGGTGCTGTCCCACTGTGGGAGTGCTGTGGCCCTTCTGTGGTGTGTGCAGTGGCTGTGCACTGGAACTGCTCCCTAGAGAAACAATAATAAGCAAATCCCTTTTAGAAGAACAAAAGCCACACTCCTGCCATGACCCCTTCCCAGCACAGTGTGAAGAACTGAGTAACCTCCTCACCTTATCCCAGCAGGCTGTGACCTGTCTCTAGCCAGAGTACAACACAGCTGAAGGCTTCTGAGGACTTAGGCTGTCCTCCTGGCACCTGCTGTAGTGAACAGAGCTCGTGTTGGCAGTAGCTGATATGTTTTGGTTTACACGTGTCACAGGTTGATGGGGTGAAAATTTTTATAGTTAAATCCCGGGTATTTTAAAGTAACAGAAATCTGAGATCCAGCAGCCACAGAGCCCTGTCCTGCTGGTGCTTGGTTGCTCCTGGGCACAAACATGCACACCTCCCAACAGAATGGGAGTTGCTTTAAGCGAAGGGATTGCGTTTTTTGGGAAATGCGCTGTTGGGCCCCCATCTGTTTTTGCACTTACACTTGGTGTTACAGCCGTCTGTCTGTCTGACCATCTGAGTGCCAGCACCTGGCCAGAGGCCACCCTGTGCCTGTGGGGCACATTCCAGCCATGGCCAGTGATGCCGAGGCAGCCCTGGGGTTCTGTGGTGCGCTCTGTGCCTGAGGAGCAATAGCTCAGCCTCGGTGCCTGACAGGAACTCACCTGGTGCAGCTGCAGGAAGGAACCTCTGCCACTGAGGGCTTGGACAACTGGTTTGATTTTCTGCCTCACAGTTGGGTTTTGCTTTCTGTTGATTTTCTGTCAGTGAAGGAACCTAGAAAATAAAACATGCATTTTAATTTATTCTACATTCAGGGCTGGACAGGCACAGCTGTCTGGCACTTAGTTATCCAATAGCTGGTCTGAAACAATTTCAAAGGCATCCTGCTGAGTAAGGAGCCCTTTCTCCTTAGAGCAATATGTACCTCTAATTCAGGGAAAAATTAAGACATCAATGAAAATCATGTTTTCCTGATGTCAAAAAACTATTAATTTGTATAAACTCTGCTGTGGTTTTGCACCCTGAACTGGATGACAAAGCCACTCTGTCACCCCTCACAAAACTAATAAATCTTTGCTCACAATAAAATTTCTCCCCAGAGCAATAAAAGGCAGTACCTGTGTGGTGTGTGTGGCAGCGGGTGGGAGGTGCCGGGGCAGGAACTCCGACGACACTGGTGGTGCTGCTGGGCCCAGCTGCTGCGGGTGCCATGGGTGTGCAGGGCTGCCTCACAGGGGACAGGGACAGTTCCTGCTGGATGCGGGTTCTGTCCCTCTCTGCTGGGGCCGTGGCTGCAGGAACAGCCGCCAGGTGCGGAGCAGGCAGCGGCGTTCCCAGACCGGAGTGCTCTTGAGGAGTTCACACCACACTGTGTCTGACACAGGGGCACCCACGGTCGTGCCTTGCAGGCCCCACATGGCAGCAGTGACCTTTGCCACCCTACAGGGTGGCACCTCCTGCCAGCCCGACCCTGCCCACGGTGCCAAGCAGAGAGACAGACTTTTGGGGCCACCAGAAGCCACTGTCCATAACCTGCTTCCCTGCAATGTCTGATGGCCCAACCATCCACATTAAAAACAGGAGATTTTTAGTGGTGATTTTGTACTCTACAGCAATATTCCTTAAGCAAATGCAGGGGGCTGCACTCAGCCACAATGATGTCTGAAAAGACAAAGGAAATCTCCCTTCCTTTGCTGAAGAGCCACAGCAAAGTCCTCTCCTAAACTGCTTTCAGGTGCTCTAACCAGAAATGGAGAGTTAATCCATCTAGCTCCAGGTAAAGCTACCTTTGCAGAAGTAACTGTGCACACACTAATGAGCTGTTGGGAACCTAGCTTCTACCTACCTTTCCCAAGGAGGATCCCTGCCCCAGGCCCAGCACCACCACCCTTGAGTGAGCGGAGAGCAGGCTGGGACCGGCTGTTCTTTGGACCAGGAGTCACCGCTCAGGGGCTGAGCTGGCAGCACTCTGAGCTGGCGCTGCCCCTCACCAGGGCTGGCACCAGCCATGTGTCCCCACTGTCCGGGCAACAGGTAGGCACAGGGCAGGCTCTGGCTGGAGGGCATGTGGCTCCCGCACAGTTGAGGGCCCAGCACGGCCTGGCACTGGCACCCACGGGGGCTGGGGGCACTGGGGCCCCGCCAGGCAGGACACAGCCACAGCCAAGGGGCTGCAGTAGCGCTGGCAGAGCCAGTCCAGCATGGGGCAGGAACATGGGCCCAAGGCACCCCCAACTCTGCACCTATGGCAGCAGCTGCAAAAACGGCATATAAAAATAATTTACTAAATTAAATAATATATAGATTAGATTATACTTACCATGGAGTCCCAGAACGGACTGTGTTGGAAAGCAACTTAAAGTTCATCTCATTCCACCCCTATCATGGGCAGGGACACCTACCACTATCCCAGGTTGCTCCAAGCCCTGTCCAACCTGCCTTGGAACACTTCCAGGGATGGGGCAGCCACAGCTTCTCTGGGCAACCTGTGCCAGGGCCTCCCCAACCTCACAGCCAAGAATTTCCTTCCAATATCCCTTCTAGTTATACCTTCCTTCAGCTTTAGAAGGATGCCTAACATTTTTTACAAACATTTGTATAGGTATTATCTTATTCCTACACCTATTAATATGCTCTCTTTAACTATAGAATATATATTAGGGATCTCATCCTATGTTCTATATATTGTATGCTACAGTGTTTCAAAATATATATCTAATATTTGATGTTATGCATGTCTATATGTTTCTATTAGCTAGAATATATGTTGTAGGTATTAAATACACACAGATACAATGTGTATATATTATTACATTAAGGAAAATTATGCAATCTGTGATCTATAATCTAGGTATAATACAAGATATATAATGTGATATGCATTATATATTATACAATGTATTATATCATATATGCACTATATATTTTATCCTATGAATACCTGGTTTTGAATATTAAATATTGACTATAAAGGCAATAATTTTATTCAAAAATTGGTTATAGGTTACTTAAATACAACATATTACCTTTACATTATATGTGTATATCTACATATGCACACATCCCTGGGATATATTTTAGCTATATGTGCATATCATGACAAAAACTGTAACATTACTTTGCTAACTGTAATACTGTGTGCAAATACATGCAGTATACTTTTATTTAAAATGTATATAAGAAAATCATATAAATCATATCAGCAATGTGTGAATTCTATATAACATGATATGATGAACATGTAATATTTGGCACATATATGATGTGCATCATGGAGTATTCAGTGCACTATATAGATACAATAACAGTATTTCAGACCATGACTGAGATGTATGTATGGTGGATATGCCAGGTGTGCACACATACGAGCACCTACACTCTGTCCTCCACAGCACACAAATCCTGGCTGCAGAGCTGACAAAACCTCCTGTCAGACAAGAGTGTTTCATTACATCAACACTGGTAATGTATCAGTAATTATGTATAATGCATAGATGATATTATGTACTGTAGATAATATACTTAATATGAATTGTCTAAGTGGCAATATATAACAGACATATATTAGTATCTATTGTATAATATAATATGCTTTGATATAAAGGATGTAATATATTATTACATGTGTTATTACCTACCTATGATGAAGTTTACTTATATAAATCATCTATATTGAATATACTGCTATAAAAGGAATATATTTTTTACGTTTATTTTATCACAAAATCCTAGAATAGTTTGGGTTGGAAGGGCACAATAAAGTCCATCTCATTCCACCCTTACCATGGGCAGGGAGACCTTCCACTATCCCAGGTTGCTCCAAGCCCCATCCAACCTGGCCTTGGACACTTCCAAGGATCCAGGGGCAAATATATTATGCAAAATATAATTTATTGTATGTAATAATTCTGATTTTCTTCTGTGTGTATGTAACTAAACCAAAACCTCCCAGCTCAGACACCCCCAACTGTGTATCATTTTCTTCACATTTGTCATTGAACTGGTGTTGCACTACAGGTAATTTCCCTCTAAAACACTGTAAAAATGAGCCAATAAAAACACCATGGTCCCATACCCTGAGAAAGCAGAACCTGTTTTAACCTGCAGCTGAACCATGCTCCTTGTCTCCCCCAGTCCAGTGCCCATGGCAGCACAGGCAGAGCCTTTGCTCTGATTAAATCCTCCCTGTCACTCACCTTCCCCATTGCCTAAGGAAGGCTGAAAAGCCTGAAAAGAGTGGTACAGCACAAGAGCCAGGCGGGATCAGGCTGTGCATGCCCTCGCTTTCAGAGCTGCGAGGGGGCTTTATTAGAGCTTAAAAACAGTGGTTCTTTTTTAAGAGGAACAGGTGGTTTAACTGGACCTGGCTGCTTCAAGTAATGTCCCAATTACCGTGTCAGGACACAGGACCCTCCTAGGAGGGTTCCTGTGCTGGTGTGGGGCTCCCACTGCCGCCACTGTGCCCAGCTCTGCCTGGCTTCAGTCCCTGGCTACCTGCTGAGGAGAAAACAGTATGGTCAGAACAGCTCTGGGGGCAGCCCAGCACTTGGATCCAATGGCACAGGTAAGAACCAAGCCTGGCAGTGTCCGGTGTGGAGCTGGTACCACAGGACAGCCCACGCCTGGCATGTTCCATCTCAATGATCAATGCATTAAATGTTGCCAGAGGCAGACCTTTGTTATGTGGACTGTAAATGACATTTTATTTAAACCATTTATAGCCCTAATGAGGCTTCTTACCTGCATGGAAGGATCTGAGGTGTTTAATGCCATTTGCAAGGATGCACCTGCAAACCCAGATCCTTCACCAAGGGGAGCTGCCTGGGTGCTTCAGGGAACTGCTGTTGCACCCAGTCTAAAACACTCACCTGACCCAGGAGCAGTGGGGCAGGAGGTGTGTTGGCACCAGCACACCACAGCACCATGTAGCAACCTGCAGGCACGACACACCCCAGAGAAACACCTGTGACTCCATGAGCCATTTCCCAGCTCATCAACAGCAATACCTTTTTTTAAACAGGCCTGTGCTGTGTGAGGAAGAGTGAAATCCAAGACAAAAGCCAATGTTTGCCCTGTCTCCAGGCTTGCCCCAATCTCATGGATACCTCCCAGCTGCCCACCCCAGAAACAGACCAGGAGGTGCTGGGCAGGGCCCCCCAAAACCTTGAGCTGTGCCCAGCTCTGTTTCCCAGTGAGTGCATCCAGCAAGGCAGCTGACAGATGCCTTACTGCACTGATGTCTACGAGGGACTGTGGTGTTGGTACCAAAACTTGTAAAAACCTTCCCTGGGGACAAGCATCCTCCAGAAGAGTCTTCCCCTGTGGGCAAGATGGGCAAGAGCAGCTTGCTCCAGCTCCCCACCAGCTCTGAGCCCACAGGGCAGGGATGGTGTCCATGCTGTATTTCTCAGGACCCTTCAGGTTCCTCTATCTAATCTCCCAGCTCCTTTCCCTGTGCTCACAACACTCGGTCCCAGACCATACATTTGGCTCTCAGCGTGCTCAGAAAGGAGGAAGGCTTCGGCACAGCAGGGAAACCCCTCTGCCTGAATGCACAGAGCATGAGCAACCTCTGCACCAGCTGCCTCCACTGCGTCATATTTGGGGCAGGATCAGTGTTTTCCATGGTGCCCAAACCTGTTCCTGTTGGATGCACCAAGAGCCATCAGCAATTGATTTGTTAGCTGACAGCAGGAGGTTTTGTTTGCGCAGCGCTGGCTGGCCGTGCTGCCAGGTGGCCAGGACATGGCAGCCACCAGGCAACACCTGCATTCCCAGGGTCTGCTACTGAGAGCCCTCTGGGTTCAGCTGCACTGCTCAGCCCCTGGGACAGCCACCAAGCTACATGTGGGCTTGGAACTTCACAGACACAGAGCAGGAGACAGAGCCCAGTAGAGGCCCAGTGCTGGGGGCCTGGGCAGTGGGACAGTGCAAGGCAGGAACTGGTGAGGGGCAAAGACAGATCCATCCCCAAAATACTGTCCAAAGGATACTGGTGGGAGTGGGAGACTTTGTAACCTGTCACGGCAGTGCAATGCCCTTCACTGCCAGATGGCATGAGATGCAAAACGGTAATGCTGATGGCTCCCTGCAAAACCCCTTGGGTAGTTGGGACTCACCCTCACAAAGAACCTCTCCAGAAACCCCTCAGGCCATCAGGGCTCACCCTCACAAGGAACCTCTCCAGAAACCCCTTGGGCAGTCAGGGCTTGGCCTCACAAGGACCCAGCAGTGCAGATGAGGGGAGAAAGGCTGCAGACACAAAGGCACAGCAGCTCTGCCCAGGCTGCTGCAGCCCAGGGATGTCAAAAGTAAATGAAGTCCCTTCTACAGGATGTTTGTGAACAGAACCATTTCCAGTGTACTCCGCTGTCACTTCTCCTTACTCCTCCCCAACACAGGAGTTTCCACTAATCACCCTTTCTGCTCAGCAGGAGATGCAATACATCAGTGCCGATGGTTACCCGGACAGTTCAAAAAACCTAGGGAATTCTGGTCCTCAGAAATTTCAACTGATGCTTAGCAGGACAGACATGGATTTATCTGACTATTAGGAAATGGACAGCAGTATGAAGCTGTTGTTTTGTGGCCCACTGGTGCCATAGGCTTTGAGCACAGATTTCAGCAGGGACACTGCTGTGACAGTGTGGATGGAGCCATTAGGCTTCTTCGGAGGATGTGCCGGGCATCATCTAGAAATGGTGTCCAGTGGCCTGAGAGGACGGCCATGTGTGTTGGTAAAGTCCCCTTGGGGAGCAGAGAGCCTGCTCCACAGACAGCTGCAACACCGTCTGCAACAGCCCAGGATCTGGGGCTTTCCAAGGCCAGGGAAGCCAGGAAAGGCAAAACTACGCCTCTTGCCAGGCAGGCTTTGCTGCCTGTGTCTCTCCGGCTGTGCTCTTTTCCAGTGTATTGATTTACATCTGAAACCACAGTTTTGCCTAGGCCTGAAGTCAGCCCTAGTCCTACCAAGTCAGTTTCCTAGGAATCAAGACAACAGGAGCATACCCATACACTGGTACTGTTCAGATTGACTGAACAAAAAACCACAAAAGACAACAAAAAACCCAAATAACCCCAAACAAATTTTTCTCTAGAAAGATGTTCTTTCTCTACAAGCTTTGCTCTATCATAAAATACTCAGCCAGTTCCTGGGAAACTTTCCTCCAGGAAGCTCATCCACCTGCCTTTCTCACAGTGAATTAGGGTTAGGAGTCTTTAGGTGAGAGAAGATGGCAGGAACAGGCTGGAAACCTCTTCCAGGGAGCCAAAGCCTCAAAGGCATTGCTACTCCAAGATGGAGCAGCCCTATGCCCACACCAAGCCCTCACAGCCACCTGGCCTTTCATACACTAGTTTGGGAGCAGGGATTTGCTCTTGGGGCTGCCAAGCAGATTTGCACGCCGTGAAGTTGGCTCCGTACCTGCTCCTGCTGGCAAAGGGGGAGATCACTGGCAAAGGGGGAGATCATATAGGTGCATACAACATCTGTCTGTGAGAGGGGTTTCACAAACCCAGCATGCACCTTCCCCACTTACACAGATTTTACAACAATTCTGACCAAACCCATCAAGATTCCCATATACAAACACAAGCCCTGGAGATAGATCTGTCTGCATAGATATGTATATATCTGTATATACAGTTATCGAGGGCTGCTGCAGAA